>VMDR010008791.1:0-35462 GCA_007922815.1 Macrotus californicus | reverse complement strand
CATTTTCTTAATTTCTCTTAGCTCATTTTGCAATAAAATGCTAAGTCCTGATCTATTTTTCGAACCTGTCTTTCTGGCATGATTTTATTCTCTGCAGCAAAAATATTCTGATTCTTATTCTCCTTTTTCTATACTAACTTTGTTTAGAGTAATTTTCTGTGGATCATTTTAATGTGAAATTTGTTTCCTTGAACTTTTAGAAGGAAGTTGGATTCAGATAGTTTTTCTAGCTTCACAGACTCCTCTCTTCTGTTGCTTTTGTGTAGTGTCAAAAAACTACAGTGGCTTGTTTTCAGAGATTTCTTGACTCTATTCCCTCCTTTATTTGTATCTGAATCATCTTTTCCTCACCTTTTTCATTCCTGACACACTCAAATTTAATTCTACCCCTAGCAGTTTTTCTTCAGTGTGGAGTTCTGTCTGGTAAGGAAGCTGTGAGGAATTAGTTTGAAGAGTTCATGGTGACCAGACAGCCCCAGCCTGGTCAAGTGGGCAAAAACCCTCCTAGGTTCAGTTGTTGTTCTTATATTAGTGTGCTGAGCTTTCCAGTGAATGTCTGTTAATTATATTTTGGATTTCTCTTCACTGCATTGATCCCTTTGGCTTTTACCTGCCCAGAAGTGATAGCATGCTTGTTGAGGTTACTCATGGTCTGCTTATATTTTGAGGTTTGTGGGAATACTTTGTTATCTTGTTTTGCTGTAAATGTTGTCTGTGAGTTTTTGGGTTTGCTATCTAATTGGTCTGCCAATTTTTAAAAAATCTTTACCCCAGGACATATTTCCATTGATTTTAGAGAGAGAGAAGGAGGAGAAAGAGAGAGAAACATTTATGTGAGGGAGAAACATCTATTGGTTGCCTCCCACTGGTGCCCCAACTGGGCAATTGAACCTGTGACCTAGCCATGTGCCCTGATGGGGCATCAAACCAGCAATGTTTTGATGCATGGAATGATGCTCCAGCCAACTGAGCCACACAGCCAGGGTAGGTCTGCCAATTTTTATGTAAAAATTCTAGAAGAGCTAACAACTTTGCTGCTACCACCACTGACATATTTCTAGAATCCCTTGGAATACTTTTAGAAAGAGCTTACTATTAAAATCTTACTAAGCAGTACTCTGCAGGGCCCTGGTTTGATAAGTGTTATCCTAATCTATTAGGAACATTAATACTGGTTTAGGGAGAGTCTACCAAATTCTTGAAATGAAAATGTTATCTTCTAGTTTGATTAAACTCTGTAATGTCAATAATAATAGTAAGTATGACCACTTCAGATTGTAAGTAGCTTTTCCATTTATAGAACACTAGCCCGACCATTACCTCAGTTAATCCTCCTAACAATCCTGTGAAGTGGGTAGACCAAGTGATAACGCTCATTTTGAACTTGAGGATTTCGGAGCTTTAAGGTGGTACACCTGGGAAGTGGTGTGGCTGAGATTTTCCCTACCAGTTCAGTGTCATTGTCACAATGCTGTGTCATTAACCTGATTAAGCAAGCATGCTGAGGTGTCCTTCCTTGGGTATGAACACATCTTTGATGTTGGCCCTGTCTCTGAGAGAAAGGGCTAGAACCTTCTACTGCAGGGAGACGTTCTGGGGGAGACTCTAGGCAAAACTCATTGTTTAGATACTGCCTCGGTCTGTTCAGGCTGCCGTGATGGAAACATCACTGACTGGGGGTGGGGTTGCGGGGGGGCGGGGGGAGGCAGTGCTTAAACAGCACACATTCATTTCTCACAGTTCTGAAGAGTGGAAAGACCCAGATCAAGGCATAGGCAGATTCAGTGTCTGGTGCGAACCTGCTTCCTGACAGCCATCTTCCAGCTGTGTCCTCACATGTGGGAAAGGGAGCGAGGGAGCTCTCTAAAGTCTCTTTATAAGGACACTGACCACTTCTCAAAGGCCCTACCTCCAATACCATCACATTGGGAGTTAGGCTTCAACATATAAACCTGAGGGTTAGGGGGAGGGGTGCAAATACTCAGCTCATAGCCGATATATAAGACTTTGCCTGAAACCACATGCTGCGTGGAAACTTTAGTCTTGTCGGCATGTTGGGCTGTCTCACGTGAGCCTTAGATGCTCGTTAGCTATAGAGTAAGGGAGACTTCATGGCCTGATCAGTGCCTTTAATTTTCTGGATCCTAATCTGAGCAGAGGTTAGATATGCTTCCTTGACTGTGGAAGAAATTCCATGCCCTTCACACCACATTAGTCTTGGGGAAGAAGAGAGAGGCCTAGAGAGTAGGGCCAAACGTAGGACTTTAACGGGAGCGTGCCACAGACACCCATGAGATGTGAACATCCTTTCTAACCGCCCCCCAACAGGAGGTCTCCCCAACCTCCCCTACCCTCCACTTTTACTCCCTGCTTGGGTCTGGATCTGACGTTTTCCCTCTTTGGAGCTGGGGTGGTGGAAAAGGGAGAGGAGATTGACAAGCTGAGAGGGAGGGGTTCCACGGACAGACGTTTAAGTTGACCTCTGTCTGTTATCAAAGGGAAGTCAGACTAATGGGAAAATAATTTAGCGGCAGGAAGAAGTCGTGGCCTCCTCTCTTTCAGGAGTCTGTGCATCCTTCTCCCTGTGAGTCCTCTCCCTGCAGGCTCTCCAGTTACCTTGGACTTTCAGACTTTCCTGCTGCTCAGAGTTCTAAGCACCATGGGTACCTTTCTAACCCCAGACACTTATTTGTCATTTGTCTTCTTTCACTTGTTCTTATACACATATTCATGTTTCTGTCAAAGAAATGTAGCTACTTCTTTTCACGACACTTCCAATAAAAGCAGTAGTTGCTTGAGGCTAAGGCCAATTGCTCCCTCCTTCTTTACTGCTCTCAGAACCTGGTAGAGAACATTGCACACAGTATTAGCTGAGTGACGTTGATTGATGGGATTTACAGGTAAATATGCATCCATTTCTAAACAATAAGGGGGAACACCTTTCTTCTCTGAAACTCTACCTACAGAACCCAACAGCAATCATGGATCTGAAAAACAAAAAGCAATATTTGAAAGGAGAAACAGGTTTGATTTTTGAAAAGGTAGTAGTGTGGGCATAAGAGAACACTAGAAGCCAGGCAGACTGATGGTCACATCTAAGATCCAAGTAGCAGGTTGTATTTCCTTCTGAGAGCAGGGCTCAGCAAACTCTACCCCATGGACCAAATATTGCAGGTCTCCAGTTTTATTAATAAAGTTTTATTGAAACAGAGCCATGCTCACTTGTTTAAGTATTGTTTACGGCTGCTTTTATGCTTCAATGGCAGAACTGAATAGTTGCAACAGAGACTTCATGGCCTACACAGCCAAATAAATCAACCATCTGGCCCTTCATAGAGAAAGTTTGCTGATCCTGCAGCGAGGACACTTGCTTGGTCCTAACACAGGAAGGCGTTTTCACTGCCTGGCATTGGCTTCTTTTCTCTTCCCGCTGCCTACTCTAAACGCCAAAAAGAAGTTGTACCGATACTTCATGGGCTGTAGTGCTCTCCCTTCTCTCCTGGGGAGTCAGCTACATACTGTGTAAAAGATAAAGGAAGAAATGGGGGGGAGATCAGAGCATAACCTTCCCATCCCCTGAGAACTCACACAGACCATTGGCTCTGGTTCCCCGGCAAGTGGAAGGTGAAGGCGATGCTTTAAATAGTGTGTTAAATACGTCTTTCTTTTCTCTGGAAACAGCTTTTTAGGTATATCACCGTTGATATCCATTGTACATATATCTCATTAAAGGTTATATTGCTTTAAAATGAGCTCTGGTTGAGATAATAGTATTGGATCAAGATTTAGTTTATGTTGATATGGTTTGATTGGAATATCATAGTACAAGGAAGCAAAGAAAAGGCCAAATGTGCTTACATTAGATGTAATTTAGTAAAAATGGAAAGTTCAGGCATTTCTGGCATAGAGAGAACATTTATAGCATTTTGGCTTTTCACATTCATCTTTTAAAGTTCCCAGTTACAACATTTTCTTTCCTTGGTCCCTTAAAAATAATGAATAATTTTGCTCTGTACCTGTAGCTTGAAATATTTTGGTATATGCTAATTCAGAAGATAAAATTTCTTTGGGAAATGCTCACTTCAGTCTGCATATTAGAAATGAAAAGTCTGCTAGCTATAATTCTAAAATTACCAGTGTCATTCATTGGGTTCATATCATCAAATTGTTTTGTGAACCATATTCAAGAGTCTGGACATAGTAACCATCCATTCAAATATCAGCCCCCAAGTGGGTTGTAGTGCATGAGTCTCTCCATCTGCCTCACCCCTTTTCATCGGCATTAAACATGGGTTCTAATGAGCATTATAAGTTAGTCTGTTTGAATACTCATGCCCACCCTCCATCTTGAGAGAATTAAATTTATGGGGACTGTTAAAAATGATCTACTTTTGAATCTATTGTCCACCAAAATTTGTCTTTTTCTAATTCCAGGCAGTTGGTAGAATATTTACTTGTTTTCTTTAGGCTGGAAATGGCCTTCACTCTGACCTCTGAAATGTGAGAGAAAGGTTTGAGTGTCACATCTGATTGTGAGCTTTAAGACCCTGCACAAAAATTGCCACTATCATTTCCTTTTTTCTTCAGCCGTAGCAATCAGCAACATTTCATAAAGCAGGGCCTCTGCACAGTGAGTTCCAGAGTGGGGTGGTGTGGAGGTGAATCCTCAGTCAACTTGTGCAGGATATATATTCAGAGTGAGAAGGACACCTTTGTGTTATAACCCACAAGGATATGTGGTTTCTTTTGTTACTGCAGCATAACCTGATCCTTCCTGGTTGATTTGGTATCTCTGGGATGGCTTTTCAAATATGATTTGAATTCTCCATGCTGAGAATTGGCTCTATGGAGAAACACTCAATTATTTTCCAAAGAGACTTATATGAATGTGTGGCATGGCGTTTTAGTCAATGATTTCATGTTGCGTGCCGCTGGGGTACAGTTCACTGGGGTTCAGTATACATTTCATCCTGTCTGCTCACTTTTGTTGTTGCTGTTCCCAAGGAAGAAGACATTTGAAGGAATGCTTTAGGAATTGAATGTGTGAAATGCAGTCCAGTTTTCAATGAACATCCCTTGGAGAAAGCAACCCTAAGAGAGAATTGAGTGGTATCAGGCCTGGGGAAATGCACCTGGACAGCAACAAGCTTTTAGCAAATTGAGTTGCCTTCGGTGTAACGTATCATAACATAATGTAATGTAATGTAACAACATAATGCAATGTAACATATAACATAACATAACATATAACATAACATAACAACGGATTAGTGCTCCAGTCCAAGTTTTTAGCTGAGACAAAGATTTAGCCGGAAAAACACACTGTTTTGTTTGTGTGTATGCTGGACCGCTTAATCCATTTCTGTACTCATTTTTAAGCCCAAGCATGACAATTTGTCACCTTTTTAAACTCAGAGTGACTTGACCTGACTGGTGTAGCTCAGTGGGTTGGTCATCATACTGCAAACTAAAAGTTCACGGGTTTGATTCCCGGTCAGGGCACATGCCTGGGTTGCAGGCCAGGTCCCTGGTTGAGGCCTGCACCAGAAGCAACTGATTGATGTTTCTCTCACACATCAATGTTTCTTTCTCTCTCTTTCTCCCTCCCTTCCCCTCTCTTTAAAAATAAATAAATACAGTCTTTAAAAAACAATACACTCAGAGTGACTAAGGCTCTTCCCGTATTTTTGCAACTTATGTACTTGAACAGTTTTAGTACTCGTCTTGGATAGAGACATCTTTCTTTTTTCTTCGACTGTTTAGTGGGCAAGAATCTCTTCCAAAGGGCTTCTGTTAGGCCTGGTTACTTCGAGACCTTCGAGAAAGCAGCTGCCGAAGGAAGAAGCCACTTAAACTGGTCAATGTAGGTTTACGCCTTCATAGAACAAAACAGTGTTCTTGGCCTATTGTTCCATCTATAGCCACATGCACACATTAACAGCAACAATAAAATATGGCTCCATTATCCCCAAAGCATCGGTCTCTGATAAGATAAAAGCTTTTCTCCCAGAGGGGATGGTTAGTGTGTGAAGGTTAGACTGGAAGAGAAGGAATGCATTAACCTCATGGTTCTGATAGAAATGGCCTCTTCTGTTATGAAGAAAATGTGCACGTTAAACATGTGTGACTAGCGAAATCATAAGAGATCGGTTATCTTCCCACTCCACTGAGCTCAGTTCATAGGGCTCATAAATGGTTAGAGAGCCGCAGACTGCTCAGTGGGAAGTGGTCCACGAACAATACACAATGAGTTAGATAAAAAAGGAAAAAGTTGAAGGAAGAGAGGTCATTGAGTTATTGAGTGAGCGGAAACTCGAAATATGCCCCAGATCTCTACAGCCACCCTTGCGAAACCTATGCACTAGTCTCTTCCCGTCGGGCCCTTGAATGAAGCTACTACTTCCAGCTTATTTTTCTTTATTAGTTTCTTCACCGGTAGGTGTATGCGACGCACATGTGAGCAAGGAAGCAGGATAAAATAAGCAGTTGTGAACTCACCACTCAGTTCGCTGCCCCCACATCTCACACTTCCGTCCCCTGCCAGGCTGAGGATGGACTTTGTGTTGAACGTTGCTTGTTTCACTAAAAGTCATCTTACCACGTGTGCATGTACACATATGTACACATATGTGTACATAAGCACGTGTACACATATGCTTATCCACAGAGAGAGGTGCATGGTTTTCTTGTTTTGCGATCTTTGTAAAAACAATACACCTTTCATCGTCTGCTGGGACTTGCTATTGTTACTCAACAGTCTCAGAAGCACCCATGTTGTTTGTGAATACTAATCCATTTATTTTTCTTGCTTTATAACTTTCCACTGTGTGACTATACCACAGTTTGCGTGTCCACTTTCCTGTTGATGGGCATTTGGGTTGTTTCCCAGTTGTTTTTCTCTGTTGTGAACCGAACTGCTATGAATGTTTTCTGTTCATGTGTCCTGGTACACATGGCAAAGGTTTCTCCGAGTATTACCCTGGGTTGTAGTCTAAGTAAATCTTCAGCCTCATAACATACTACCATATTTCCAAAGTTATACCAATTTGCTTTACTATCACCAGTATATATGAACAAGATTTCTCATAGATCCACATTCTACATTCTTTGAAATTGTAAGACGTCTTAATTTATGCCAGTCTAGTATATAAATGCTCTTAATTTGCATCTCCCTGATTGCTAATGAGATTGAGCATCTTCGCAAATATTTATTAGCAATTTGTGTCACCTCTGGCTTTCTTTCTTTTTTCTTTTGAACTAGCACGGTAACGGTATATTCACTCCTCATTAGGAAAGAAAGAGAAGTCAGTTGATTAAAGTCTTTCGTAATTAAATCCCCAATTGGTAGATGATAGATGACTAGAAACTAAGGTGAGTGCAGTCATTTCTGTCTGTGAAAGCAGAGCTGTGTGCTAACGTGCCCTTGGGAATTCCTTAAATCCTATACTTTAATAGTAATGTGTGCCTAATAAAAAACAATGAACTATATCTACAAATAATGACACATGCTAATTGGGGATTTTCTGTATTCTCACACCAATCACTCAGTATTTTGTGTCTGTAAGCAACAGAAACCCACTTTGGTGGACTTAAGCCCAAAAAGATTGTTCAGTCATTCTGTTCATGATAGGAAAAAACCTGGAGTGACTGAGTGTCCATCAATAAGAGAACAGATGAGTCCCTTGTTGGTGGTCACAGCATCTCGTGTGATGGATCCACTGTGACTGCACATGATCCCAAAGAAAGAGGGGCATGGGTGCGTGGAGGAAAACAATACATTTCAAACTTCTTGACTTACTGGACTCTTTCTTTGGTAGAAAGACTCAAAGGAGCTGCTGGTTTCCCAAAAAAGACAAAGAGTGTTTCAGTGAAAAAAGTCTTTTTGATATCATTCATCATGAGAAAATATAGCTGGATTAGTTTTCCAATGACTCGAAATTCCTTTTGCCTGAGGTTTTCCAGGCTAAGCTAAGAGCCAATAAGATACGTTCACTTGTGCTAAGATGTGAGGGTGGTGATGACTCCACTCAGGGAGGAGTATTCCCCAGCTCCAGTGGCAGCATGGACCTGTGGTATTGGTGGCCTGGGTGTTTGAGGGCACCTTCATGTCCCATCCTAGGAACTCTGAATGACTGGGAGGGGAACTACATCTCC
Organism: Macrotus californicus; assembly: GCA_007922815.1. Classification (NCBI taxonomy): domain Eukaryota; kingdom Metazoa; phylum Chordata; class Mammalia; order Chiroptera; family Phyllostomidae; genus Macrotus; species Macrotus californicus. Next base: position 27,308 of record VMDR010008791.1, on the reverse strand, counting down.
ACTCACTAGGGGGATGGCTGGCTGCTGGGATTTCTTTAAACCCTGTCACTGGCAGGGGCCTTCTCTAAATCTTACCTCTGTGTCAAAGTTGAAGATTGGTTCTAATTTTAAGTGAACGTTAAAGTATACGTCTGAGCAAGGCAGAAACAGAGTGCCTTGGTCCCTACAAGGCCCCCAGAGGCCTGGGAAGGGGGAGGGGCTAAGGTCCTGCCCTCCGTTTACTTGGACACATAACAATAACAGGATGGGCAGCAGCGTTTTCAAATCCAGAGGAGTGTGGCCCACAACAAAGTGATATGTACTTAGAACTATTTTGCTCTTTTATGTTCAGAAGGAGGGTGATCAAAGCATATGACAAGAAAACTAGGGCATATAAGCAATAATAGAATTTTAAATTTGAGCAGTGTCAATAATCGTGATAGCTACTCTTTATGGATTTTCCCCTCTGTGCCTTACAATGGGCCCTGTGTGTTTTATTTCTGACCCTCATAGCAACCATTTCAGTAGGTTTTTTATTTCCAGTTTATAGGTATGAAAACTGAAGTTCAGATCAATTAGATAACTTAAAAGGAGGTAGCAGATGATATTGCCTAGATGATGTCACATTTGGAATTATTATTTGAGTTATGAACAAAACGAACTTTTGCACACATTTGAATTTCTCCTGTGAAGAGAGACCCAGTACTTGCTAACACGTAGGATTTGACGACGAGGACTAGTATCTCTGTGCAGGATTACATCAGTATACCCCAATGGTAATTGCTGTTGAAACAATTAGGACTGGAGCAGTTTATTTGGAATTGGTGGAGGAAAATTATGGAACACTGGATGCTTTCTCTTTATGATAAATACCTTTTGACATTTAGCTTTCCACTTGTGAAACGGCTTTAGCAAACTCCCTCTTTCCTTCTTTTTAAATGGTATGGTGAAGTAGAAAGATGCTCAAATGAGACCCTACCTTTTGGCTGGATAGAAATAAAAAGGAGCTGGAAAATGTCAACTTACTTGATGAAAGGGAGTTCCACGTTTGGATCTGTTGTGACTTCTAGTCTTGGGGCAATAAAAAATGTGACCTATTTGGATGGCAGCATCATAACACTGTATTATAACTTTAAACAAATATTTATTGATTAGAGACAGAGGTGGAGAGAGGAGTGGAGGGGGGAGAGAGAGAGAGAGAGAGAGAGAGAGAGAGAGAGAGAGAGAGAAAGAGAAACGTTCATTTGTTATTCCACTTAGTTGCGTATTTGTTGGTTGCTCTTGTATGTGCCCTGACTAGAGAGCAAACCCACAATCCTGGCAAATCCAGACAATGCTACCTGATCAGGGCACTTTGTCTTTCACTTAATAGATCTCAATTTATAAACTTTGATTCCTTTTCTGTAAGAGAGAGTCATATAGCGTTCAACAGAGCCATGATCTTTTTTCCTCTTAATGGAGTACTTGTTAGCCAACAGCCTTCCCATATGCATCAGCTGGCCAGGGCCGCTGCTCCTCTGCTTGGTCCACCACGGACTTTAACAAAATGCTCAGCGTTTGGTGCAGTCATTACCTTTCAGCTCTCCCGCTAATCAGCAGCCTTGCACAGCTTGATCTTCCCCTTAATTTAGAATTTGTCTTCTTTCTTGGCTGCTGGCTGACTTCAGAAAGGAACGAGCATTCTCAGTGAGTAAATGGAACTAACTCCCCAAGCCTCACCCTGTTCCCACCCCAGCAATCATTAGTCAGAACATCTGTTCTCCCTGCATTTAGAACACGATGGAGCTCACACTGGGATTTTTGGTTAGGATCTCTTCAACATCAATTGTTTACTAGACGGAAAGCTCCTAAAAAGAAAGAACTGCGTCCTCCACACAACTGTAAGTCTGATATTGAGCACAAGACTGGTACCTGTTAGGGCCCAAAACAATATTGGTTCAATTGCATTGAATGTTTACATGAGACATTAACTCAAGATGGTTGGTAGAAAAGGGGAACCAGAAAGCCACTTTTTGTCCCAGAGATTTATGACTTACCCTGCATTGAAAAAGAATTATGTTAATAACTTTGTTCTTATTGTGTCATTTTTCTTAAACGCTTGTCTTTTTATCTCTGTGAAGCAGTTGAGAGAGCTAGGCTCTTGAGCCAGACAGACTTGGGACAGACCCCAACGTTGCTACTTTGGTATCCTTGGGCAGATCTATCAAATATTCTAAGCCTCGGTGTTTTCATCTCTAAAATGGGGACAGGTAGTCACAACCATCTTAGTGTAGTGCTCTGAGGTAACACTTGCCAAGCGTGTTCAGTCAGTGCTCAGTGAGTCATGGCTCTAATGATGACCCTTTTACAAGAAAGAGCTACACTGACATTTGCCACTGTGAAATGGTGGCCAACTTTTCCATTAGCTTCAAGATGTAGAATTTTGCACCAATTAAAATAGTTATTCAGAAAAGAATAATTGCTTGCTTTACTTACATGCACCAACAATAGACATCCAAAGAAGTTTGCAATAACATGATTATTTTGTAGCTTAAAATGAATCTTTCACCCTACTGACTCACTTTATTTTTTAATTTTTTAAAAAATTATTTATTTATTTTTAGAGAGGGGAAGGGAGGGGGAAAGAGAGGGAGAGAAACTTCAATGTGTGGTTGCCTCTTGAGTGCCCCCTACTGGGGACCAGGCCCACAACCCAGGCATGTGCCCTGACTGGTAATTGAACCGGTGACCCTTTGGTTTGCAGGCCGGCACTCAATCCACTGAGCCACACCAGCCAGGGCATCACTTTAAAAATATTTTTTTAATTGGCTATGAGAAGTGAATTTCTGAACTAATTTTTCTCTATGGGTTCTTTTTTATTCAATACCCTGTCTTGCAGAGTCAGTTATTGCTGTATAGAAAACCATTCCAAATGCATAATGGCTTTAAAATAGTCATTTATTCTCATCCACAAAATTGTGAGTTCTGTGAGAGTTGTCTAAGCTAGGCTGAGCTTCGCTGATTTAAGCTGTGGGTCTGACTAGGCCCAGGTCTTCATGGTGGGTTGGGTTCAGATCTTCTCCATATGTGTTCATTCATTCTGGGCCCAAGCTGTTCTCATGTTGATGACAGAGGCAGAAGGAGGCAAGCTCATCTCTACAAGCCAAGTTTAAGTCTTTTCCCATATCCACTAATATTCTATTGACAGATAGGATATCCTATTGACTGAGTCTAAAGTCAGGAAAGTCAATTTCTCCTATGGAAATAGGTGGTCAGGAGTAAATTTTTTTGAGCAATCATCAATCTACCACTCAGTATAACAACATGAGCCATTCTACATTGAGGCCAGTGGATGAGTGAATAATTTCTTCCTCAGGGACTCACGTAGCACTAGTGACTGATAGAGTGATTCATTTTTCTAAGGGTACCATCTCCAACCAACCTTGTACCACACAGTGTTCAGAATTTAGAATGTTCAGTTCAGTATGTCTGAGAAGGAGGTATGCAAGAGAGCTTTAAAAATGCAGCGCTTAAGAAAAGAGACTGAAGTGAGTCCTGGGGGATATAGCTGAGAAGATTGCTATTACTTCCAGCAATGCAATTTTACGCTCCCTGCAAGAATATCATTTTGTATTTTTTTAAAAGAAAAATTAAGTTGTGCATGTGCTGAGTTTAGTTATTTGACTTCTGAAATATCAGGTTTTTGTATTTTTGTATATAAATACTGGCTTTCTGTATTTGGCTTAGGAACAACTTATTTTGCGGGTATTTCAGTCTCAAGGTTACAGAAACAAAGCAAACGTAGCACATTCTACATTCTAGACTTACAGGTGTGTGTTGGGGGAAGGGTGGGTGGGGGAGGGAAGTTTACTCTTACCTGCTTTCAGTTAAGTCTGGAAAGGAACTTCTGTCTTGACGTTTACTGTTGGCCTTAGCATGGGTGACTTTATTCAACAAAACATGGTAACTGAAAACAGGTCATTTTTATATTTGCCATCTGCATGGAAAGATGTGTATTTGGACAAGAAATTTGTATTTTTTTAGTGCAATTGTATTAAACAGAGCACTTCTGGAGGCAGTTTCTTCCTTCATCCTCCCTGTTTCCAACCTGAAAGTTAGCAAGCTGAGGGCTTCTCATCTTCTGTACTTTGGGGAAAAAATACCTTAATCTAAAGCAGGGGGTCCCAACCTTAGCTGCACTTTGAAACCATCTGGGAAACTTTATAGATGCTCATGTCTGGGTCCCATGTGAGAGAGGCTGATTTACCTGTCTGGGATAAGGCCTGGGCATCAGATTATTTGAACTTGCCCTGGTGAACTAACTGCACATCTAGGGTTGTGAATGTCTAATCTAAGTCTTGGCCACCTTCGTCTATGTCATCAGAATTGCTCAGTGACTGTAGATCTGCATTCAATGCTGTGTAAAAAGGGTAGGAATTAACTAAATGAATGTCCTCATTGTCCCTGGAGCTTGGCATGTTATCTCACTGAATTTCATCTGCACAAAACTCCCATGAGGTGGGGCGGGTGGTATATTGTTGTCCTCATTCTGTAGATTCTAAAACAGAGTCTCAGCGAAGAACAGAACTTGCCCTCAAACACAGTTTTTAATTACAAAGTTAGGATTCTGCTACCAGCTCTCAGCTTCAATGGGCTGGGACCTTCATATTCTGAAATAAAGCTGAGTAGCTGATTTATCCACCTTTAACATGCCTTCCAAAACGGAGAGCAGTTTTTCATAACATGTTGGGGGTACATAAACAGCAGCGTGAACATTAAGCTAAGGTATGAACAGGTAGCAATAGTTCGTTTTAGATACAAATTGAAACTAAGGTTGATAATTAAAGGAAATGCAGGAGTCAGGAGCAGTAAGAGTGGAGGTAGGTGGCCTTAGCCTCCACATCTGCACATATATTGGTTAAAGAAGACTTGCCAGATATTTTTTTGGTTGATTATAGAAGGTTGGATAAAAAAGGAAATGAATTTCTAAAACTGTTTAGAAATTGGGGAAAGTCACTTCTTTAACTAATATTGGGAAAGGGGCTTTTGAAATGGAATTCTGGAGATGGAGAGAAGAGAGGGTGGGTGAGATTGGAGGTGGATGTGAGGGAAAGGGAAGGGAAATCACAGAAATAGTTTGCTATCAAGAGAAAAGTGGGCGTGTTGGGTTGGAGAAGCCAACGGCTATGACAGCGAGCGAAACTCTCAGAGGGAACAAACATGGTGGAGCCCCCGCCCCCAACCTGTGTGGGCACACCATGTCCTGGCTCTTTGTCTAAGCGGTAGAGCCCCTATAAATTGTTTAGCAGATGAGTTCTACCTATGGGCCCTTGGGTGACATTCTGATGGTGTGTCATCTCAAGAAGCAACCTGACCTCTTGCTTGGTGCATGGCCTCAGTGATGTCTGCAGAGGAACTCTTGGTATGCTGAGTGATGTCTGTGGAGGAGCCAGATCTGTTTTCAGAACTTCATGTTTTTAATTCTTCTATGTCTTAAGATCTTAAATGAAAACACAAACCTCTGGAGAAAAGGAGGAGCAAGTGAGAAGGATGTGAGGAGCTAAGAAGGGGGATCTTCAATAGAACTCACAGACAATGAGCAAAGATGGGCTTTCTTGTAATTTTCTTTCTCCAACATTTTATTAGGTCCTGACAACATGAACATTTAAGATGGTAGGTTTTACTCTGATGTTTTAGTTTAAATGTGGGTTTATCCTTCATAGCTGAAAGTGCTTCCAGGCACTGAGCTTGACTGCTCTTGCACTTGGCTTCTCGTTAATGTTTCTGAGTTGGATCTGCAGTTACATTCTAATCAGCTGAGGGACACTAAAGTTCCCCTTTTTGGTCTTTTGAAGCTGGGGCCTGACTTCTACTTTGGTGTAGTAAATTAGTGAATTAGAAAGCTGCACTTACATTCTCAATCCACTAACATAAAACCTTATAGTTTTACAGTAAAGTGTGTTTTCATTTCTTGGTACACTATCCCATGTTATCCTTCCAAATCCTTCTGAGTACTCAGAATAGGCTTTTATTTTATACCCATTTACAGGTACAGAAACAGAGGTGATTCGGAGTGGTTATGTGAATTGGCTTCCATGAAGGGAGCCTAGCACGACGGTCTCCGTGCAGGGCATGGTGCCCTTCAAAGCCCATTTCCAACCAGAACCATGTTTGCTCTGAGAGCAACCCAGAGTGAGGTGAGGCAGGTGTTCCTCTGCTTCCTGGAGGAGAAGCTGAGACCCTGAGAGGAGGGGTCACTTTCTCAGGTTCTTTGGACTATGCACAACTAAGTTCACCAAGGCTTTTGCTTTCACATTTGCTTCTCTATCTTTTGTGATGATTCAGCAGTACAGGGAAAAGTCACTTCTTGAAGGAAAAGAGATAAAACAGAGGAGGAATCAGGACGGCTGCCATTGGGAATATCTTCCTATTTACTCTTTCATGATACTATAGAGTAGGCAGAAAGTGTTGATTCTGATTCATTTAGAACGAATTTCTGACTTTCAGTTAAACAGGGGGTTATTTTGATTCTGATGAATGTAAACCAAGAATGTGCATTTAAATGTGCACAAACTTGTTCATTTTGTTTTTGTGTAGATTTTTCAAGTTCCATCATCTTGCTTTTCTTCTTAATGATTTATTTTTTCCTTTTCCCTCCTCAGAGTTAGATCCATGCCCTCTGTGTTATTTAGGAAGTGATCTGCAAAAAGGGAGGGTGAGGTGATCCACTGGGAGTGAGGAGACTAAGTATTGTTACTTTTAATCACGTTTTTCTCATCACTTTTTAATTCTAATTTTTGTGTTTACTTTATAGTATATATGACATATGAGTAGATTAGTCTGTTACACATGTATATAAAACATACACATGTGTGTATATATAACACATATATGTACATCGCTATCACACACACATATATGTATTTGACATATATGTGTATATGTCTATCACATATGTGTATATATCTATCATACAAGCACACACAGACATATTGAGGTGTGTACACAGCTAAGTTTAGAGACCTCTAGTGTTATTGGTTGGATTGTGTTCCTTCCCTCCACCTCCCCAAAAAATACATGTTGAACTCTTAGTTTCTCATACTTCAGAATGTGACCTTATTTGGAAATAAGAAAATTACAGATATAATTAGTTAAAATAAGACCATACTGGTGTAGGGTAGACCTCTAATCTAATCCTCGTAAGAAGACAGCTATGTGAAAAGAGAGATACACAGAAAAAGTTCCATGTGAAGATAAAGGAAAAGATTGGAGGGATGCATCTACAAGCCAAGGGAGACCAAGGATTGCCAGCCATCGTGAGGAGCCAGGAGGGAGGCACAGAGCAGATGCTCCCTCACCACCCTCGGAAGGACCCACCCTGCCAATGCTTTGGCTTCAGACTTCTAGTCTCCAGAACTATTAGATGATAATTTTCTGCTGTTTCAAGCCACCCAGTTTGTGGTACTTGGTTATATCAGCCCTCAGAAATTAATTCACTTAGTATTTATTAACAAAAAAAATCATGTGAAATATTTTAAGAAAACTTGACAAATTTATGTGGTTTCCAAGTGGTGCAATCTATCAATATGATTTTTCAGTTAGAAACTCTAAGCAGACAGACTTGAAGTCTGAGGGGGGCACTGGGAGTGAGGGAGAGAAAAATACCCAGTGCTTGTGGACGACATCTCATTAGCAGGGGAAAATCATGAGTGTCTCCACTGAGATAATGGCACCAAAACTGCTTAGGAGACTGGGAAATGCCATGGGGCTTTCAGAGCAAAATGTTGAGTGGTTGAAGAAAGACCTTGGGAGCTCAAGAGAAACCAGAGAGTCCTGGGGCTAATTTTTGCTGGTTTATTTTTTTCCCATTTGTTTATTCACTACAAGTCAGATTTTGGAGCAATTAGCGAAATATCATGCAAATATTCCCAGTGTGACTACACATGAATAACTTTAATTCTGCTGAACATTTGTCTTGTTGCTACAAAATACATCTGCTATTTGCATTAACTTAATCTGTTAAGATATTGTGAACTAAACCACAGACTTCCAGAGACATTTAGGAAGCAACTTCCCATTTTTATTGGACACTTGTGAATAGCAAATTCTGCTTTTCTGATCACATGACTCTGCCCTAGGAGCACCTCTTCTCCCAGCACTGTTTCAGACAATGGAAAAGGAAGCACAACAGAGCTTTATAGAAGGGTAGTATTGATAGAGCAGGAAGAATGCTTATGGATAACAGGAGCAAGCCGTGGAATAAATAATTAGAGGAAATATAATACATAGATATGTGTTCTGTGTACCTGAGAGAAGAACAGAAATAAATGGAGCCCTTGACATGTGCACAGTACTGTGTTGTGTACTTCCCATGATTCCTATCATGTAGATGTCATGACTGTCCTTACCGGGTAAATTTTAGGGAGCCAAATCATTGGTCCTATATTACACAGAGGATAAGGGGCAGCATCAGTGTTTTACTCATTCAACAAACGTTTGCTCAGCACCTACTACATGCCAGGCACTGTTCTAGTGACTGAGTATAAGGAAGAAAATTTAAAAAAGGCCACTACTCTTAGAGAGTTTAGTTCCAAATGAAAGACTCAGACATAGAAAAGCTAACTAACAAATAAAGAAGACACTTTCAGGTAGACCTGAAAGTTATGAACAAAGTAAGACTGTGTGATGTGACCCCATTAGACAAGGTCACATAAGGCCTCTCTGAGGCAATAGCTGAGACTAGACTGATGAGAAGATACTGATAGAAAGAACATTCCAGGGTCAGAACCAAAAGGAGTAAGAGCTGCCACAGGAGGGTTTTAATCAAGCAGTAATGCGGCTCAGTACAATTTTCAGAAGATTGTTTGGGCTGCTATTCAGGAATAAATTGTATAGAGCAAGAAACAGGGGTATCTATCTGAAGGTGATTGCAAGTGTCCAGGTGACATCAAATGGTGCCTGAACCAGGGTGGAGGCAATGGAAGTGGAGGGCAGTGGGCAGGTCAGGGATGTGTTTGGAGGCAGAGCTGCTAGAGCTTGCTGTTAGTTAAGATGGGAGCGGAATGCAGTTAACAAAAGAAGAAACAATGACTGTGATTTTTTTTTTTTTTGCCTCAGCAGTTGGTGAAGTGTGGTCACATTTACTGAAATAAGTCAGGCTGGGAAAGAGTGAGTTTCACTTAAGAGAAACTGAGAGATCTCTTTTGGAGATACTAAGTTTTAAACACCCACGAGGCATCCAAGTGACAGTGCTGTGCTGGGGTGGAGACCCCTAGATCTGGAGGGAGGTTGCCTGGGATCAAGTCCCACCTCTTCCATTTACCAGCTGTCTCATCATGAGACAGTCTCTTAAGCTATTTGTAAAATAAGGAAATTAATAGGGCTTCTTTCATTGAATTGTTGTGCAGAATATTAAATGTAACAAATGAGCATCTAAGTACTAAGTTATGAATAAAATACATACCACTATTCAAGTGGATCTGTCCAAGTTTTGATCCTACACTCATTAGGTATAAATCTCAAAAAGAGAATAAAGCCTATTGCAGTTTAGGACTGATGACACCCGGTCTGACCTTTATCACTGAGGCCCCTACTGGGTTTCTACTTCCCAATTATTCTGTGGCTAAAGCCTAGGTAACCTTAGCCCTAGCGAGCACAACATTCCCATGCCCTGACATCTACACTGACTCTGTGTCCATAACATATAAAGTCCAAGCACCTTAACTTTGCGCTTAAGAAATGACCTCCATGATTTGAGCCCAAACTCTGTTTTTGACCTTTTCTTCTCAGGTTACTTTCCTTTGTCCACATTAGTTTTCTCATTATAACATGAATGTGGCATATACTTCCTGGAGGTTGGTATCTGCAAGAAGATCAACATGACATGGTGATGAAGCCAGCACCACACCCTGCCCAAGAAGGTGACACTGCGGAAGGCCCCTGCTGAGAGGACAGGGCCATCTCCTCCAAGCTCACCTGTGAATGTGAACCCACAGGCAGCACGATGGGGAAGAGGAGCCCAGCTCCCTAGCCTGGGGTTGCACCTTGATCTTCAGGGGGGGCCAGCCTATGAGCAGGGGATCAGTGGCTCCATCGTGCTCAGGGTGGCTCCCCGACATCAGAGAACTCAGCAATGACCAGGAGGATGGATATATTCACCAACTTCCCGCATGTCCTCCTCAGGGTCCTGTCTCAACTGATTTAACCCAGAGCAATAAATTTGGCACTGTCATTTGATAAAAACAACAACAAAAAAAACTTCTAACATTCTTATCATCATTTATTAATTCATTTATTTTATAGATGCCTGTTATGTGCTGGCATGGTGCTAAACCTGGGGTAACTAAGTAAAACTCATCTGTGTTGGCTCTGCTCCTGAGACATTCTCCATCTAAAGACAAAGACATAGGTAATCACACTTTATAAAGCAACCTATTGTAACAGAAGTATTTTAGATGCCAGATGAGAAGCACCCACAGGAGGAGGTAGCCTGCGCACTTGCAAGGTGGAATGGGAGGTGGACCAGGACAAGGGGAAGGGTGTCCTGGCAGAGGGATCAGCCCGCACTCTGGGGAGAGACACAGTGGTTATGGTTCCTTTGGGGGAATTATGGGTTAATTCTTCTGCCTTCATACCAATCTCTTACCTAGTCTTGTGATCTTTCCTTCACTTTTGCTGCTGCCATGCCAGTCTCGCTGCCAGCCAAGGTCTCTTAAGTTCACAGGGTGATATTGTAATGAAAAGCATGAACTTTGAAGTTGGGCTAAAATGTGCTCTGATATTGGCCTCTGCTTGACCTGGGGTGGGCTAGTTCCTTGTTCTCTCTGACACTTGATTTCCCCATCTGTAAGGTGGGCATGGTAAGAGAATCTGCTGTTAGTTGTGTTGGGAGACTTGAATGAGACAGGGCATGTAAGTCCCTTAGGTGTAACTGCTGCTTTAGCAGTTCAGCACACTCCCAAGCACAGCAGGCGCTGTGATGGAGTTGCACAGGGAATTCGTAGTTGAGTATGTATGTCTCACTTTCTGTCCTCAATCTATGGTTAAGGTTTTAATTTTACTTCAGTAAATGGTAAAGTGTAGAATTATAGTTTCCTGCTTCTTAAACCTTTTTAATTAAATTATTTTTAACCTCTAAATTCTTATTCCTGGGAAATGTCCACTTTGAAGTTTATTTCTTTCCCAGAAGAGAGCAATTTATCAGCTTTTAGAGGATGATGATTCAGCAGGGAGCTAGTTCAAGTCCATTTTGAGATGTAGGTTCTTTTGAGGCCTCAACACCAGGAAAGCACATTTAAGCCTTGTTAACAGGAGTGTTAATATTTTTATGTGCCCCTCAGTCTCTTCTCTGTCTCAGATGCTTTCCTCTCACATAACGCTGGGATCTGTATCACATTATCAGCTGCACCCCAAAGGTATTTGCTGATAATTCACAAAACAAATAAATCTGCTCCTTGGCCCCTCTTTCCCAATTAGTCTCCCAGTTTATCTAGGATCACTTTCCTCTTTTTCTCCAGCTCTGATTTCTTAGCGCAATGGTATGCAATTGGAACACAAGGCCCGTTCACCCACAGCCAGTGTCTCTGATAGACTCTTCTGGAGAGCATGTCCCACTTCACGGTGGCCTGTGCAAAGCATCCCAGGGGAGGACGCCTCTACCTGCCTCCTGGACACTGGGAAATGTCTCTGTAGAGTGCCATTTAATAAATGACTCCTTTGGGTTTACCTTAATTGTACAATGTGGCAAATGTTAGTACATTTTACCCAGCTGGAGTGGTTGGGGGTTTCCACCCAAAATACATCAAACAAATGTACAAAAGTAGAACAGAGGGCTTGTGTGTATCTGTAAGTGGAAATCCAAATTGACATTTAGAAACAATGCCTGATTTCAAGGGTTGATTTTGCTGGTTTTAGGAGTTGGGGTGTGGTAGAGATTATAGAAGATGAATTCATAACGTGAATATCCATATATACACGCATTAATTTAGCTCTGAGTGCATTTTCTTTGTGATATTTTTGAACCACATAGTGACATTTTCTCTTAAGCTATTTGTTTACTGAGTGCTGAAGTAGCCTATACAGTTCTTCAATCAAATCAACTCTTGTTATGGGGCTTTCTTTGTATTTGGAATTTGGGACATCCACTGCCTTTTTGTCTTTTCACTCCCCAAACATCAGAAGAAAAAATTTGAGATCTCTCTGCTAGATTGCTTTCTCACAATTTGAGTCACAGCATATTTGCATAAAATCACTGGTCCCCACTTTAACCTTCCCTTAGATCTCCCTCCCCAGAAATTCTTCTTTAGACCTCATATTGAAGTTGAATAACTAGAGAGAAGAACCTGGGGCAGCCTTTACTTTGAGATCAGGAGGGTATCTGCCCAAGAAATACAATGGGTCCACACACAGTGTTCCGGGAATGGTGCTGCCTCCTTGTAAGTAGATCCAAGGAGATGTGTGTGTGCGTGCGTGCATGTGTGTGCGTGTGTGTGTGTGTGTGTGTGTGTGTGTGTGGAGTGCCTGAAATCTGCTCTGCTTCCTTCTTCTCAGAAAAGACAAGAAATACCACATCTTGGTTTTCCATGAGGCTGACAAGACTGATGCTAATCCATGACTTTGAACTTTAAAATCAACAGATCGCCCCCTAGAAGGGCTTATAACCACATGAAGAGACAGGTGTGTGGGATAAGAACATATTACAAGAGCAACCAGGACTCACGGAGCGGAATCCTAAAAACAACTTCATTTTTGTTTTCACCTCTCCCTTTAAACCTGCTCAGTGAGGAAAAGGTTTTTATCCCATTGGGTAAAAATTCAGAGTTCTATGGCCTTTCTGCCTGCTTGCAGATGATAAAAATCTAATGTCCACTTTAAAGAAAACAGACCCCCAAACACAGTCTCACATTATAAGTTAGGATGGCCAGTTCGAACCAACTTTTTAATGTTCATGCAGTGGTAAGTCTTCACCTGCCATCTCCAACCTGCCCACCTGCCCACTGGCTCCTTCTGTCTTCCTTGTGTGCCACTTCCCTTTCCTCCTCTGTCTGCCATCTCTGGCCCCTCTGGGGTTGTAGAGAGAAGTCAGGGAAAGGGGAAGATCCTTTTGGGACTGGTCCTGTGGTAGGCTGACTGACTTTGCTCTCTCTGGGCTGGAAATCCTAGTGGGAGATTAAACACAACTCTGTCTCCTATGGTGAAGTTCAGAGTTGTGCAGACATCACCTGCTGGACATGCCTCCTGACCTTCTCATGACAGAAGTGCTGTTTATTTTTTTGGCTTGCCCTCCTGATACCCACCTTTATTTAGCTCCACCCCTACCTCTACAGCTTCTTACAGCCGGGGCTCCTTATATCATCAAGTCAAGAGCTCTCTAGGGCGCAATTCTTGTTTAAAATGACTACAGGCTGATTCTTTTGAGGACAAGATGAATATTTGTTCCCGGGATTTACCACATTTGACCAGTCATCAGAGGGGAGTTGAGTCTGCCCACAGGCTATTTTGACACTGTCATGTAACAAGCTCTCCAGACCATCCCCTGATGCCCGTTTTCCCTGGGCCTGGAGGGTAGCCCCCTGTGCTGCCACCGTGGGGATCAGTTTGAGACTGCAGAACAGCTGTTACCAAAATGTTCTTCCACAATTGAGCTCTCTTGATTCCTTTATACTCTCCTTGTGGGAGAGAAGTTTGTTGATTTAAGAAACATGTTCTTAGTTACTTCTTTTGAAAATTTGCATCTAGTACCTGACGTTGGAGTTTCATAGATACTGAATTTTTGTGTCTCATTTTAACTTTTATTTTTTCATCTTGTTACATGTGTTGTATAGGTGAGTAAGGTCATGAGAACTTAGGGCCTGTCATGTATCTGTTGTACAGTGATCAGCTGAGAGTTGAGACAGGTGGAACATTGTAAGTGTTCTTTGCATGTGGGTGGCAGTTGTAAGGAAGGCCTTAGTGGATGGGGGCAGGTGGGCTGTCTCAACGTAAAGAATGGACAAACTTTGGACTGACATAGAGGACAGAAAAGACTGCAGTTAAGCGGATGTTGTACCAGCAAATCCACAAGAGGAGCTAGAGCAGAATGGCCTCCTACAATAGACAGGATTCCAAGATGATGTTCAGTGACTCATGGTGTGATCCCCTCCACTTGAGTGTGTCTGGGACCTAGGGTATGATGGGATGTCACTTCTGTGATTATGTTACATTATATGTCAAGGTAAAAGGAGTCTTTCAGATGTAATTAGGATCCCTAATCAGCTGACCGTGAGTTAGTCAAAAGGGAGATTATTCTGAGTGAACTTGACCTAACTGGGTAAGCCTTTGGAAAAGACAGACTCTCCTGGTAGCCTGGAAGAAATCACACAGCCATATTGTGAACTGCCTATGGGGAAGAGTGGCCTTCAGAAGCTGAGGACCTCTGTCCCACAGCCACCAAAACCAGAATTCTGCCAACAACCTGGATGAGCTTGGAGGAGGTCCTCAATCCTCAGATAAGACCACAGCCTTGGCCAACACAGCGTGTCACACCTGGACTTCTAACCTACGGAAACTGAAATAATAAATGGTGTTGTCTTAAGCTGCTAAGTGAGTGGTAATTTGTTACGTAGCAATAAACAATGAAATGCACTTCCTTTTGTGGGACTGTTTCATGTTGGAGCAGGTTTAGAGAAGGAAACGAAAGCTGGTGAGAGGCCCAACAAGGAGAATTTAGGATGCTGGGTTTGATGGGAGTCTACTAATTCAGCTCTGATCTAGATACGCTGCATGAAAACGTGTCTGCTTTGCTTCTGCTCCATATTCTCTGCAGGTTGACTGGGGTGCTTCTCTGCATTATCCTGACTCCAGGGCTCAGGCTGATGCGCCCCTCTTCTGTAGCATTGCCAATGGCCAGGACAGAAGAGAGACAGGAGAGTATGATGAATTGTATGAAGGTGCTTACAGCTTCAACCTGAAGGTGTTACTTTTCACTTTTACTCACAGTTCATTGGCTAAAGTCAGTCACACGGTATACCTAACTTTAAGGATGGGAGGAACAAACCAGAACTATTTGGCGAATTTCATTATTCAGTGTGCAATATTCATTTTAGATTCTAAAACAAGAAAGTGACTTGATGACAGCCTACCTCCTAATTTATATCCAAGCACCTTCCTCCTCATCCCAGATTCTGAGGAAGTATGTAAGGGTTCACCGCAAGCACATGACTTATTATTTAATATTGGAAAGTACACAAAACTATGACCAGTGTAAGAAACAGGTGTCTTTTCTTATATTAATGATTTATACCCTACTATTCTTGATAGATATAAAATTAATTTTAAGCCAATATTTATACTGGGAATTTCTATTTTCCTGCCTCTTCTATGTCTACATTCACTTCTCATATCTCCTGAGACTCAGTTTGGTAGTGAATTCAGGGTTAGGCAAAAAAGACTAAGTGTTCAAAGAGTGATGCTGGGGAAAACTGTGAGAGACATTCTAACCACAATTGTTTTAAGTGGAAGTATGAGAGATATAAAGCTTTTCCCAAATAAAAACCAGTTGTACTCAGACCAGTTAGTAATAATATAACTACAGTTTTCAAATTCTCATGCCGCTTTCATCTGTATGATGGCTGTTATCGGAGAAACAATTATTATCTCATTTGTGATAAGTGAGAAATTGAGAGAGAAAGGATGCTTGACTTGCTTCTCTTCCTACTCTGCTTCTCCCATCAAAGTAATTTCTTAGGAAAGAGTTTGCTGGTATTTTCCTTCTCCCGGGATTATTTATATTTTAAGCCTAAAGTGAATTGGAGCCTATGTTTCCTGGGAAAATTATTTCAGGCATAAACCAAGATATGGCAGAGCCTGGTATGAGATGGTGCAGTCATGGATGGTAAACACCATCATATCAGTCACTGTGGAAGCCAGGCATGGAGGAGGGGCCGGAAAAGGAGAATAAGATGAACAAACATGCAGAGTGTGACAAGCCCGTGGAAGTGCTCGGGAGAAGAAGAGGCAGAGGAGCAGAGCAGTACGCAAGCGGCCAGAGGAATAGAAGGGGAAATCTGGGCAAGGACCTTGTTAGCAGAAGGGAAATGGGAGCTAGAGGACTGTGGGACAGACTGCCTTCCAAGAATCTGTAGAGGAAAGGGGTGAGTAGGATGATAGAATATAATCTCAGGGAATTTTAACAATTGTTACCATGGGACAGATCTATGTTGTATAGAGATCTGCATTACAGGTAGAGGAGAAAGTGCCAGCACAGAGAGAAATGTACATGGTCCAGGTGAGCGGTGGTACTGTAGCTGGGGCAAGGCGCCTGCAGAAGCTGAATTCAGGTGGAAGCCTTAGTCTCCAACAGGAGGAGGGAGGGAAGAATGGAGCTTCATGGAAATGAGATAGGGTGGGGCTGTGGGGTAAGCCCACTCCAGGGGCCTCTCTTGGCTTTATAATCATGTGGGAAACTCACCTGGAGGGGGAGGGAAGACTGGAGAAGACACAGGTCACACGCAATTTTGCAAAAAAAAAGCCATTTTCCCATTTGGGGATAGTTGTGCAGATTTAGGGAGAGGTTTGCAGAGCACTGTCCTGCTTTTGGACAGCCCAGGAGGGTAATGGAGTACAGGAAGTTCCCTTGCACTAGCTCACCCTTCACATACCTTTTCAAATCTCTGGTCATTTTGACATGGCGTGTCCAAGGTAGGGGCGAGGGCAAGAAACCAGTGTCTCTTACCAGGTTTGAATGGAGCTCAGCTTAGGACAGGGGACTTTTGTGGGCGTTGTCAGGGCATGAATATACAATCAGTGAGTTGACCTTACTAATCTTGGGACATCTAAATCACAAGGAAAAGAATTTTGATATCTCTTTTCCCATCTGCATCTGCCAGAAGGTTATTTTTAAACCCTGTGGTTCAAGCTTAGTGCTCTCTCTTTGTGAGAAATGTGTTTTATGTTTGGGGGATTTGTCACTTTTTCGGTTGAAGAGCGTCTCATAAAAGACACTGGGTTTTTTGGCAGCTGCTATCGGTAGAACTGGAGGAGGGGTTTTCATCTGCGTGGATTGGGTGCATGTACCAATCTCTTTCTTCTCCAGGGCTTTTTTGAAGAAATCTTCCATGATTGGCTGAGCATGAGGAATCTTTCTGTGACAGCTCTATAAAGAAAGACAATAAAGACAATCTAATAGGCAGTCAGTCGATGAAGATTTTTGTCTGGAATAAATTTAGTGCATCTCATAAAGTTTTTATAGATGCTACCTTTCATATGCTCAGAATATTATTATCTAGCCCAACATCACTCTGTTCCTGGTTTCTCTTACCCTTGCCTGTTAAAAAAAAAAAAAGCACTTTTAGGATGTTCTTCTGTGTCTATTTTAAACCCTTAGCAAAGTTGTTTAAATGGCTGGTTTTTCTTTTTCCATCACTTGGTGTTCTTTTCCTTTGGGATTTAATTAGAGTCTTCCACAAAAATCTGACAATTAGTGGGTTTTGAAATGAAATTCATGATTTGTGTCTTTATCTGGCTTCACCATATAAATCTCAACAGGTCCTTTGTAAGCATAAGGTTTTGGTTCTTTTGGGTCAACATGGGAGAAAAACGAAATTCAGATGGAGATAAAGTATCTGATCATTCCCAAATAATAAACAGAAATAAAGCCCAAACCCCGCCTGTAGGGAAAAAAGGAGGCAAGAAATAAATCTTGTTCTAAAAAAAATCACTTCTTCTGTAAGTGAAAACAAAATAAAACCTATTTAGGAACTAAATTATTAAGAATTCTACATGATCTTTTATGCAAGGTTCTTTGCAGATGTTACAGGTCTCTTTTTCTGTGGTCTTCCATAAATTCTCTCTCAATCTATCTATCTCTATCTTTATCATCTCTATCTCTGTCTCTATTATCTCTATCTCTATCTCTTTCTCTATCATCTCTATCTCTATCATCTCTATCTCTATCTCTCTATCTCTATCATCTCTATCTCTACATATCTCCACTTCCACTTCCCTCCCCATCCCTTCTCTGTCTCCATTTTGTCTTCATCTCTGTCTTCATCTCTGTCTCTATCTCTACCTCTCCCTTGCTCTCTCCCTCATGCATTTTGAGAAGGAGTGAGTCTGAGTCCATAAGGAAGCAAGCATTTTGAGGCCGCTGCTGAGGAAATATGTGTGTGCCAGGTAAAAATATATTCATATTTTTCCACTTGGATGGTGCTTGATGAGCCTGGTTTAATGTCCCCTGGGTCTGAGGCGTGGTGCGACTCTATAGCATATTTTATTATTTAATGGGAAGAAAAGTGTGTCATTACAGTGAGGCGCCCATGGCGTCCACAGTCCTGCCCGAGATCCCCTTTATGAAAAAAAGAAAGTTATTTTCTTCATTTTCTTAAAAAAGAGGGTGGGAGGGTGGAGGGAATAAAGAGGAATTGAATCAAGGGAGAATTATTCCCCAGAAAAAACCTCCTCTTCCATAAATCTTTGCAAGTTGAATGCTCTGATTTCTGCCAGGAAGCTCGCCTTTTGCAGCAAGGAAAGAACAGTGAAAAGATACGTTTTAATTGTTTTTTTTCCCTTCTAGAAAGAATAGCCTATTGAGCTCACGAAATCATTCCCTTTTTATGGTGTTGTTAGTGCTTTTATTCCTCAACAAGGAGAAATCAGGTATTCTAGGATTTGAGATTCGCTTTTCTTATAACTTAAAAATGTATATTTCAGAAAATATCCAGAGAGGGAATACAAATTCTAAACCAAGGGCTGTGACCTCTTTGCTTTGTGGCTTATGAGGCAGGAACACTCAGTGGGGATGAAGGCAAGGTCTGTAGAGTGGCGGGAGCAGGCATCTGAGGGTGTGGCTCTGAGATGCCCTGGGCAGCCACAGGGATCAGGTCCTAGACACTAATTTCAGGTGCTCATGGTGCTCCCTGGTCTCCAGATGGGTAGAAAACACCAGATGCAACCTTCAGACTTGGCATTTTACTTGGGGAAGCAGAGAGAAGTAACAGAAAAAAAAAGAGAGAAAGTATTGTTCTGAGAGTCAGCATCTATGAGCTTCCCTAAGAGCAATGTCATTTACTCATGATGTGACTTTGGCAAGTGAAACCACTTAATCTGGCTGTATCTGTGTTCTTCCGCAAAGCATGGGTAACAATCCCTGCCCTCCCCATCTTAGGAGTGTGACATGGGTCAGGTGGCATAGGGAACATGGCCACTGTAAGTATGGATTTAAGAGTACTTTACAAACTGAAAGAGCCTCTGACCAAGTGCTTTCTCTGTACATGGTCCTGCAATTGCATTCTCTGGCAGGGGTGGGAGGATAGGGATGTCCAAGAGCTACAAATTATGGTCCTCAGCTCTCATCAGGTTGAGGTGCTAATCAAGCAGGAAGAAGCAGCAGTGGGGCTGGGCCCCTTGGCAGGGCTATTCTGGTCAGCAATGGGGAGATGTGTAATTTAATATAGCAGCTCCCAGTCTTCCTGAGGGGTATAGAGACTGTGTGGGCAGCTGCAATATAGAACAAGGAGTTGCCAAATTTCAGTTTCTGAAGCGCACTCTCCCTACCTCCCTGTAAAAGGCAAGAATGGCTTTTACAGTTAGTGGTTGGTTATATTTTAAATAGCAGCACTTTCTTGTTAGCAGAATGCAAAATAATGGTTCGTCTTATAATCTATCCAATAAAATACTGTTCAAAAAATACTGTGCCCCCGATATCCAACCCCACTAAGTCCAATATTGGAAAGAAGAAGTTTAAAACAAGTGACTTTGTCAGCATCAAAACAATTCATCTATCATTGAAATAGTTTTTTTTTTACAAAATGGGAAAGAAGAGATAGTTCAGATGGGAGTCTATCCAGAGCATTGATTTTGATCTTCAGAGCATCCAAACGCTTTATTCTCTTGAGAAATTAGTTGATTTCTATAACTTTTATATAAATCTTAGAAATAGGATCTGATCTGAGGGAAAAACAGCTAAGGGAACAGATTCAGTAAGACACTAAAGGAAACCACTGGGTTGGTAGTCATGAGTTTTTATCCTGAATGTTGCTTTTAACTCCAGAACAAAGTTTTCAACTCCAGGCAGTCAATTCTCGGTCAACATTGTGCTGCCTCCATTCTTTTTTGACCCACATGCCCCACCTCCTTCTTTGTGCCCCATACACAGGGTTTGAAGACTCAGATTAGAGACGCTATCTCTCGGGTAGGCAATGGAGGGAATGAGGGAGGGAGGTTGTTCAAATCCTTGTACTTATTTGAAAGGAAGAAATTGGATCTACTTACCATTTGAAGATGTTCTTTGGACTTTGACTTGCACCATTGCCCAGAGCCCTGATATATGGTAACTTCCTCTGAGCACCCCTGTGCCTGGTCTGATTTCCACTGATTTCTTCTTTCAGGGACTCCAGCCCTTTTCTTGGCATATTTTTTTCTTTTGTTCATTGACCTCTTGGGTTGGGGTCATTGACCAACCTGAACTTTCATCTTGATGTCTCCCCATCCTCCTGCTTGTTCCAGCAGCTGAGTTGGGTTGGGGAGCTTTCAGGCCTGTCAGCTCCCCAACCCAGCCCTTTTTTGACTTGTCTCCTGGCAGTTAAATGTCAGACAGGCTCTGGGTTCAGATTTGATGTTTGCCAGTTAACTCCTCTAACTATCATTTCCTTAGCTATCAAATGGGATAATGATGACAATGCTCACCTCACACTGGTGTTGTGCTGGTTGAATGAGTAGAGGAGTCAGTACAGGGATGGGTCTGCGCACGGAAATCATTCTTCATCCTTTGGCGGTAGCCGTGGTATCGTAGCTGCAGTGGTTGTAGTTGTGCCGATAATATCTGGGGGCACAGAGAACCTTGCAGTATCACCCCAATTAGTTTTTGATGGACTTCCTCTGCTCTTTTTAAAGCATCCAACAGCCCTTCTCAAGGTCTGCTAGAGAATTAAGTCCTGACACCCTAAGGCTTCTGTTGTATGTAATGAGTTAACTTACTTCCTTTGCATCTAGAACAGTCCGAGCTAAGTACCTTCCTTGGGAGAATTGAGAAAACAGTCACTGGCATCGTTTTTTGTGGGGCTTAATTCTCTCCAGGAACCTCAGTGGAAAAAGCTGATAAAGAATAGATTTCCGTAATTCACAAAGTGGAGTTTGTATTTGAAAGCCATTTGACTTAGAAGAATGAGTGTGACCCAAAGGGGAATAATGCTAATACATAAATTCCAAACATAGCATGCTTGTAAGGCATTCTGAAGACTCTCTCCAAGAGGAATTGTTCCGTTGTTTAACGTTATCCTCTGAAGACCTGACCCTGCAACCTGGTTCCCAACTAATAATTTCCATTTTCACATTATTGAGCCTGAGCGCTGACCATAGACTTTTCTTGCAGGTGGTGCTAAATAGGAATGTTGATGCACTTATTTTGGAATTTATTGGGGAATGCTTTCCGGAACTTTAGCTGATCCTCATTTTCCCTGCATAATTCTTGTTAAAAAATGAAAATATGCTTTTGGTTGATATTCAAAAAGAAGACCAAGAATGGGCAGGTGTCTGGACTAACACAGCCTCATCAACTCACCCCTTTCATTTGCCTCTCCATGAGCACAAAGTACTGGGTGGAGACATGGGAAAAGTTTCCAAATTCATTTGAGTTGTGAAGGCACCCCAAAGTATCTAGATACTGATGGCTGTTCTGAGCTGTGGTGGGGCATTTGGCTCAGAATTACCCCTTAGGCTAGAAGGAGAGGGGGTTGGGATGCTTTCTCTTTGACAACATCCAGATCTATGGAGTAAATAGAAACAGAGTAAGGAAATCAGAAGGAAAGGTGGACAGATTAATTTTCTCCAAAACAAATCGTGTGCTTAATGACGAGAAGAAATTACATCAAAGGGGCTACTTGGCCAGAATGCATTAGTGGTAGGAAATAAAAAAGGTCTTCCCGGTCATCTTTTCAGAAGCTGTGAAGCAACAGTGGTTATTCAGGCTTCTTGAAATCTTCCCCAACTGTGTTATCACACACCCATTTTGATTCATAGCAATTATAAGAAGAGTGAACATGAATGGGATCTGCTACCAAAAAAAGCAGCATTGTTATAGTCTCAATAAGCCCTACGTTCTGAACACAGACTGCCAGTTCATTCCATCACAAGGTAGACTAATTCAGCATCATGGTGACTCTGGCATACTGGAACCTTAATTATAGCTAAAAATTGGCATAGTCATTCTACCTTCTGCAATCTTGCATTTAGTCTCTTTCAATGAGCATTAATATTTAAGCTATTTAGCTAAATGGAAATTATTTTTATGGAAAGGTTAAGCTACTTATACACTTGTATTAAAGGGATATTTTGCTTTTCCTGTAGAGATTTATCTTCACTTTAAAGATTAAACATGAAATAAGCCATGGAAAGAAAAATGAAAAAGTGCAGTGGTAGATCAGAAGAATTCCACTTTCAACATCTTCTAATGAGCCTACAATTAGATGAGGATTGTCAACAGAGCATTTGCCAAAGCCCAGACAATTATTTTTTCAGATTTGGTGGAGGTGGGGATGTTAGGAAAAAAGAAAGTTAAGTTAGGAAGGAAAGTCTGCTGGGAAACTTAGCTCTTTTTGTGTGTTTGTGAACAAAGTAAAGAAAATCGATAGTCCTCTGAACATCCAGGGGAGCTCCTCTGTGGAAAATCCCTGGCTGTCCTCTTGCAGTATACTTTGAATAGCTCGACTCACTGAAACAAGTTTGCTGAGGTGATTTTTAAACTATTTCTAGTAAATTTGTAAGACAGACTATATTTTCTAAGTCTTTTCAGTTATTTATTGCTAGGTGTTATACACTCAGCTTCTTCCCTACTTGCCCCCAACCTCCCCTACAGAGCAGCAACTACATGCACTGGGAAAAACTTTACAATGAACAGCATGCAAGTATTACAGAATATTCTGTGATCCATCAGCTTGAAAACAGATTCTTCAAGGCATCCTAAGAGGAGCAACTCAGTGCCTACAATAAATGAAGGTGTGCCATGTTACTTGCATAAGGAGAGAGTTAGGAGGCAGGACTGGAGCGCTGTCACAGGAGGCAAAACCTCAGGGAGAGAAGAGGGACAATTCTGATTGGGACAAGTCAGAAGCAGCAGCATTGGCTCTGTGCGTCAAAAATACTTCAGCTTGATCTGCACATGTTGTAAGAGATGCTCTGTGCATCCTATTCTGAGTCTCTGATCAAAGGGCATGCCCTGGTGGCTAATAAGGCTTAAAAATACCCTAGTAGAGATCTTCCTCCTAGATGTATCTAAACCCTGAGTGGGAGAGATCTTATGCCATCAGCCTCATCCTGAGTGTAGGACTAGAATTCAGCCTTACTGTGCTCCCTGAAAACCGTGCCAGTGGCATTTTGGGGTCTGCTAATGAGAACCATAAAATAACACTAAAGAAAGATCTGAATGAACATGCCAGATGACTGCATTTGTGCTCCCTGAATTGGGTGTAAGATTTATGAATCGAGTTCGGGGCTGCCTTAGCTTCCAGCCTCTCATAAAATTTGGCTGCAGCCCCTGTTTAAATAAAATGGAAGATAAAAGTGGTTCCAAGAGTGTGATGAAAGGATTGTGTTATTGAAATGCTAATTTAGATGTGGCAACTGCCTAAGAGATGGGCCTGCTTGAGACACAGCCTGCACTGCTGAAATGCAGGCCCAGTGAAAGCGCCTTTTCTCCAACGTTTTGTGTGTGTGTGCGCGCGCACGGCGTGTGCATGCACGCACATGTTTTACTGTTTGACAAGCCCTCCTATGAGTGTCAATCTTGGTGTGTTTCTACCCAAGGGATTTCTCTGTGGCTGCTTTCACACACACTTTTCATTATTGTTGGTTGAACACAGGAGCTCTCCTTTTCAAATACCACTGCATGTTTGATTCGATTTGGAACCTTCTAGAAAAGGGTCCCTGTCTCAGTGGCTCTGTTCAAGGACTAGGCAATTTGTTTGACTAGAGTACTGACCTAAGGCAAGGGGAAGCACATTTCAGTGAAGAGGCCATTCCCACAGACCTTCGACCTGGAACCCCTGCGGTGAAATGGCTTCCCTCAGTCACCTCAGTGAGCCCCAGCAGAATGACAGACTTTTGGAAACTGAGCCATACCTGAGGCACTGTTGTCACTGCAGATAAACAAATGCACAACATCTGAACCACAGGCTCTCCCTGCAGCAATGCAAATCAAAAAGGAAATGCCCTTTGAAACAAGCTAAGCCATAGGTTTTAAAAACTCAACACTGTAATAAAAATGCCCAGCAAATCTGCCATTTGTGGGAGAATTCATCAGGGCTTAAGTTTACTGTAAAGAAGGTAACCATGAAAAGCGGTCAATATAGCCCTCACGGTGGGGAACACTCACTCTCTTCAAATTGCCCTTTCCCCGAGCACAGTGGCGCAAACGCACTGTTCAGCCTCTGGAGTATTTACATGTTCCTTGCTGTAATTAGAAATGGGGTGCTGCCGAAGCACAATACCTGGGAAGTAAACAGGACCCAGAGAGAAATGGAAAAACGCCATGACAGAGATGAAAAATACCACATCGGAGCTCGCCACCCCTGGCTCAGCCAGGGCTTTCGGGTCATTTGTCTTGCCTTTGATTTGTCTGCCTTTTCACTTCAAATAGGTTTACAGGTTTTTAGCTGAAACCAATTAAAGAGAGCCAATTGGCAGGGTTAGCACTTGTGGTGTTTATGGTGAGCATTGTATTGATTTATGCTGCGCAGCAGCTACAGTGGAGAGCAAACTGGACGAAGAGGCAGGGAAACCTTGTAGTGGGGCGGCGTTACAGTGCACAGAATTAATGTGAGGACAGTAATGAACGAGCCATAAAGAAAACTGCTCTGTGGGGTCAGGCAGCAGGAGTTACTACTTTTTTTAGAAATAACAACATCCAGTGGCTACAGTTTAGTGACAGGTAATCACACAAGATGCCTAGTATTAGTTGACCACGCAGAGCTGCTTCACTGGAAGTAGCAGAAAAGGATGCAGGGAAATGACAGGCGAGTGCTGGCTATTTTGTAGTGCCTTGAAGATTAACATGCAGAACAAAGACCTAATTTGTTAGCTCCAGGGAATGGGTTCCAGGAGAATGGTGTATGGAAGTTCTTGACTAGTGAGACAAAGATAACTTTTTTTTTTTGGATCTTGTGATATTGGAAACAACCAGCGGGGTCGATCGCTTTTGAGCCTGGCAGGGTCAAAATAATGAGTGGGGTATTCTGGAAAGTAAGAAATATTGAGAGGAATAGCCATAAAATGGGGGTGGTGAAGAAAAACACGGGACGCATTTCTGCCTCCCAGCTCTACAGGGCTTAGAATGCTCCCTGTGACGCCCTGGCATTGAGGATTTGTAGATGGTTCACGCTCTTAAGCACTCATAGCCGCCCTCAGTGTCAGGGAGTCAGGGTGGGCAAAATACTGGCCTTTCTGAACAAGAGACTAGAAGACTCAATCTTGGGGTGGGGGAGGGGGAGAACTGTGGCCCTTAGCAGTTCTCTGATACACGGGCTCATGAAATTCAGGAGAGGTAACTGAACACTCTTTGGACACATCTTATAAATTCTTGGACACAAAGAGTTTTGATTATTGAAGGAAAAAAAATTAAAGCAAGTATATGACCAGTTTGGTTTGGAAAATAACTCAGGCTGGATTGTCATATAAGATTTTTATGATTCAGTGTTAAACTTCATAAAGACAGGTGAGTCAGGCACAGCCTTCAATATTTATAATAATAATTATTATTGTTATTATGGTGCTAATATTCTTGCCTTGTATTTGTTTAATAACTTATCCTCTGTTTTTCCTTTAATTATGATAACATGCACACTTTGATTATCAAAACAACCCTTTGAGTTTATAAGCGTTGGCATCACTATCCTCATCTGAATGCTGAAGAAATATCTTCAGAGAGATTGATTTATTGTGGCAATTGATAAGAGGAAGGGGAAAGGAACTAACAAGTATTGAAGAATTATGACTCACCAGATCCTTCCTGGACTAGAATGTGTTTGTGTATGTGAGTGTTTGCACAAATGTGTATCTCCTCAAAACTAGGTATCAATATTCCGTTTTTACAGGAGAGGGAACTGGACTCAACCAGATGGAGTAATTGCCCAGAGAACCATAATGAGCAAGAGAGAACACTGGGTTTTGAGCCCACATCTCACTCTGGCTACTCATTCTCTCATTTCCTCTCTCTCTCTCCCTCTCATTTCTCTCTCTCTCTCTTTTTCTCATTTGACCATAATGGTTATTTTGTTAAAAAGGAAGTTTCCTGGCCTAGCATATAAGAAGCTTAAAAGTCATCACATTATTACAACAAGTACAAAGCTGAACAAACTAAAAAACCAGCATGTCTTAGGTCCATCAGCAAAGTAAGGCCTAATTGGAGAGGTAGACACAGAGAAACACAACTTAGCAGAGCAGAATCCTCCATGGGAAGCAGTATGGGGATAGGGAAATCTGAACTGGGATCGACAAATCGCTGGAGACTGAGTGTGGACAAGTCTGAGAGATAAAAGTTCTAAGGGGACTAATTCACAGGGTGGCCCTCACACTTTTGTGAGTTTTACCTCCAGGAGCTCAACCTAGTTCTCATAGGGAAGATCAGAGAAAAGCAATCCCCTCTGGCTTTGTGGAATGACTGCGTAGGGGGACTAACCATTTTGAAATACGCCAGAGCGTTCTGTTCTTCTTAACAAAGACTACCCTCAAGAGAAACTATTTTGTAAGAGCTTACTCTTTGGGGTATTATTAATACCCCAGGCCTAGCTGACCTAGGGAAGGGACATGCCCAACGCCATCTGGCATACCACCAAGAGGAATACAAAAAAGAAAAGAAAAAACTAAGAAACATATGTAAAGTTCACAGTCCACAGGCACACGTTCACCAAAAACTGAGACTCAATCATAGGAATACAGAATCTCTTTCCTCCCCATTAAAGATCTATTTATCACAGTGTTTTTTTACCCAGTATAGAAATCTACCATTCAAGAAAATATTACACGGCATACTAGAAGACAAAAAGCACAATTTTAAGAGACAGAGCAAGAATCAGAACTACACCCAAATATGGTAAGCATATCAGACCATGTGTTTAAAACAATTATGATGAATATGTTAAGGGTTCTTATGGAAAAGGTAAACAATTTGTAAGAACACGTGGATAATTTTTTAAAAAGTCATAATGTGAAATGTTAAAATAGGGATAAACATGATAAAATATTAAAACAACAAAATCCAAATAATTTAGTTTCAAAGGATATAATATTTCATACTAAAAAAATAAACCTCTCAGCAAACTAGGAATAAATTGGAAATTCCTCAGCTTGATAAAGAACATCTACAAAAATGCTCCAGCTAATAT
>VMDR010008790.1:0-35451 GCA_007922815.1 Macrotus californicus | reverse complement strand
TATACTGATAAGAGATGGAAAAGCATGTGAAGTGAAAATTAAAACCCTAACATCATCACAATAATATTTTGTGAAGGTGGTGGGATTGTGATTGAATTTTTTAAAGATTTTTTAAAAAATTTATTTATTTTCAGAGAGAGGGGAAGAGAGGGAGAAAGAGAGAGAGAAACATCAATGTATGGTTGCCTCTCAGACGCCCCTTACTGGGGTCCTGGCCCATAACTCAGGCATGTGCCCTGCCTGGGAATCCAACCAGTGACCCTTTGGTTTGGAGGCTGGCACTCAATCCACTGAGCCACACTGGCCAGGGCATGATTGAATATTTTTAATAGATTTACTATTTTGTGGTCATATTATTTACTAATTTAACTAATGTTTACTGACCATTTTATATGTGCTAGAAGTATTGCTGGTCCACCAGCTGAAAAGATACAGAAACTTATCATTTACACAATAAATTTTAAAATTTTTAAAGAAGCACTTTTACACCTCCATGTCTTACTAAAATAATTAACTCTGCCATCTTTCAAGAACCAAGTTGAATGCAATCTGTCCCAGGAAGTCTTTTCAGAATCTATCCATCCCAATATTCCTAATCTCTCTAGATTTTCCAAACGTCTGTCCCTCCAAATGAAAGGCATTGTGATTGAGGAGCTCAGTGGGATCATCCAGCATACCCTAGGTTGGTGCTGCAGTGAGCAGTGGGTGGAGACGGGCAGGATGCACACAGAGTGTCTCTCTCACAGTGAAGTCCAAAACAACCGGCAGCAGCATCACCTGGACCACAAGTTAAGCATTCAGGTTTTTACCCTCATCCCTAGAAAGTATAATTAAGTAGATCAGAGTGGCACCAGAAAATTTGTATTTTTAACCAGCACTCAAAGTCTTAGGCACCTGAAATTTGGAAAAGCATTGCTATAAAATATTAAGCCAACCTGAAATAAGGGCTTATACCTCCTGCAGTTTTTTTCATGGAACACTATATGAGTGACCAGTTGAGAACTTCCGTTCACCAGCTTTTTTATAGTGTTATATTTAGTCCAAGATAAGCTTTGTCCCCAGTGTAGGTCTCACAGTTTTGTTAATGGAAAACATTCACTCCTGTTAAGTAAAAATCTGGATTCTCTATGTGCATGCACTTGTGTGCATGCATAGAATTATGGTGTCGTGTGTAACTTTCTGAGTCGATATCTTTTCTAAGCCGTTCTTGTTGCTGAAAATATTGTGTGGTATTATTGGTGAGTGGGTGGGCAGAGCAGGGGGGAAGGACACTCACAGCTGGTTTTGCTGAAAGCCTGTATACACTGAAACGCTAAATTTCCCTGCAAGATCCATTATTGCACTTCAACTACATAAAGGTTTGGTGTTCTTTCTCTTCTTTTCTTTTCCTCCTTCCTTCTTTCCTTCCTCCTTTCCTTTCCTTCCTTCCTTCCTTCCTTCCTTTCCTGCCTTCTAACAGATCTGACCAGGTACTATGGCTTTTTGATTAATGCTTTTCATCAACCACCAGAATTATTTGGTCACTCATGTCTGTTTGGTAAAAGGCATTGTTCTGCTCACAACATCCTGAGAGAATCAGTTCTTTATTAATCTTGTCCCAAAAGTCTTGAGTTTAGATCAGAGGGAACAATTGATGAACGTTCTGTCAAAACAAAAGAAATATATAACTATATCAAAAAGCTCAGAAAATTATAAAAATGACTCAAGGACTGGCAGTACAAATCCTAAAGAGATTAGTCTGAAAAGAACATGTTTCAGCACCATTACCCTTTGACCTTAAGCTGGCCAATATAGAAGCCAGCTGGAAGAAAAGCAATGCCCAGAGGGTTTCTGTCAAGTGCACTCTCATTTCATCTTCATGAGTCATTGTGCATAAAATAGACTGGGATTTCTTCTGGGTGGATTCATTGTCTTAAACAATCAGGGAAGCTTTGATGTGATTTCAGTGGGTTCTGAGCTCATAAGGGAAAGCTCACCTTCCCTAGAAGTCTAGAGGGCCATCCTAAGAAAACCTCTCTCACAAATGAATTCTTAGGATACATGAAAGGACTCTGCCTAGATGTCTGTACATTCATGATTTCTAATCACAGCAGCGGGGTAGGGACCAATTGAGCCAAGTGCCATAACTATCTGTGGCTATAAAAGGGTCATCCTATTCTTTTAAATGCTACTATATGCACATTTCTTCTATGCACATTAATCTCTCTTGCTCGAAAAGTATTTTCAACTACAATACTCTTTACGTTGTAAAATCCAATTTAGGAAACTATCCCTTAATGGAGAGCTCTAAAGCACCTGCATTTTTCTATTTTGCTATGGCACTGCTCTCTGTTCCAATTTTTCTTGACCACTATTCATGCCACTTTATTATTTTATTTTTTTAAAAAGAAAAAATTTCCCATTTTCATTCATTAGAAATCCTTCTGCCATGGTTTTTCCTGAAAAAGAATTCTGAATTTGAATCTCCAAGTTGATCCTGAGGTTCTTAAATTATGGACATGGGGTGCTTATTAACAATGCAGAC
The DNA here is from genome assembly GCA_007922815.1 of Macrotus californicus. Lineage (NCBI taxonomy): Eukaryota > Metazoa > Chordata > Mammalia > Chiroptera > Phyllostomidae > Macrotus > Macrotus californicus. The sequence goes on along the minus strand of VMDR010008790.1, from coordinate 32,927 downwards.
TTTGGGGATCCCTCTAAGTCAGAGAATCAGTTTGCAGGGAAGGGCCCAGAAATCTGGATGTTTAACATGTTCCTTCTTTGTTCTTATAAATACTCCTTTGAGAACAACTATTCTAGAGAACTAGGAGTAGTTCTAATTTGGAAACAATATTTGATATGTAGTCAATAGACTTGCAGTTACTAGTTTCATGGATATAGATGTTATTCAATCCCTCCTACTCTCAATTTCTATTATTTTTAACATTATTATAATAAATTTTAGAGTGCAAAGGTACTGAAAAGATTATATGAGGCACTGGGATTTTGTTTGATTTTACTTTTTAAAAAGCATATGCATCTAGAGAATTAACCAGTGCATAGAACAAAACCCACAAGAGTAGAATAGCAGAAAAAAAAGATTTAAAATAAGTGAAATGTTACTCATTTAGACATTAATTCACTTCCTACTTCCAATGTGTATTTGCAAGTATTTAATTAGTAACTAACTGGAGTTCAATGTTACTCCCTGGCCTCAAACTAGGCTTGTCATTACAGGGGATAAAATGCAAAAATAATAAACATTTAAAACTAAGATAATTCACTATGTTTTCTATTTTTCCCTTCTCTTAAAAACTGAAAATGTCCCCAAATATTTCCCTATTCTATATTCTCTCACAGCTAGAATTCACTTCCTGACACATCTTTTATGTTAAACACCCATGCATCCTGCTTCTCATTCATGAAGACTGTGGTGTGAATACCAACAAGAGAATTTGCATTTTAAAAAAATTTTCATCAGGCACTAATATTCTTCTCAAAGGAAGACACTCAAAACTTCTCCTTTCGTATTTCATATCCTGTAAATACCCATTGGACATCATACTCTCTTTCCCGAAGAGCAAAAGCTTTCAATGCCTTAGTCTAATGTCGGTGGGCGGGGGGGAGGCTTCAGAGCTTTTTGCTGTCTTTTATTTGACATCAACTTCCCACTCCCCTCCTCTAAGTCTTACTCGGTTTGGTAATTATGATGATTTTTGAAAGCACCTTAAAACTCGTCGATACCATGTTCACCACTGACTAACATGGCAATGAATCTCACTGTCACTTACTTTAAGCCAAGTTATTTAACCTCGCTGCATCAAAATCCTTCATCTGAACTATGTGTTTTAAAACCTTTTGGAGTTGCAAAAATCTATCTAGTTTTAAGAGAATTATGGCATGCAATGTTCTCCCACACTACAGAGAATGTGATGATATCTGTGTATCTGTGGCTCTTTTTTCTGATCTTGTTCCTTTCTCCTTCTCTCTTCCCCCTTCCCCCTCCCCTCACACTCCACTGCTTTTCTGCAATATTTTCCTGTCAAAACGAGCATTAATTTGGCTGGAAGCTGCTCCATTGTCCTAGTGTTCCCCCTGGCTCAGTGCCTTAGCCCTGTTGCACTAACCCTAAACGCCACAGGTTTGGTGACGTGTGGAAATTGGCATGACAGCAATCACAGAGGGAAAGTACCCAAAGCTGGTCCCGAGAATTCTGTTCCCAGAAACCTTATCTATGGACAGAAAGACTGGGTGAGGGCCTGGACGCAAGAACTGCAGCAGTTTCTCAGGTGACATGGCAGCACTCTGCCACCTCAGCAAGCTGTGATGAGGGATGGTCGGAAATAGGGTTTGTTCACTTCCTTGTTTACAGCCCACCCTTGTGGACTATAAAGTAGCCTACGACCACGTGTAGCCGAAGAACTGTAATTTGAGCCATGACCTGGTGACTCTGTGGGTTGGAGTGTCGTCCCATATACTGAAATGTTGTGGGTTCGATTCCGGGTCAGGACACATACCTACATTGTGGGATAGATCTCCGGTCAAGGCACATACAGGTGGAAACGGAGTGATGTTTCTCTCTTTCCCTTCCTCTCTCTAAAATCAATAAAAATACCCTTGGGTGAGAATTTAAAGAAACAACGACAACTATAATCTAAGGGTCACAAAAGCTCCCTCCCCTTTCATATTCCCTCAGACAGCCATCCCGTGGTCCCTATAATATTACCTTTTCTGGCCATGTCTTTAAAAATTCAAAGAGGAGGAGGAATAAGGACCTCAAGTCTTTTGTATTGTTAATTCCAATGAGATGAATTTCTCAGGCCCTTTGTTTAAATTAAAAATATATAGAGAGAGATAGAATGATTTACTTGACCTATCAACATTTGGGCAAGCTGACCCTCATGACATGAGGTCTTTTCTAACACACTTTGTACCACAGGCTCACCGGTCACCACACTTTGTGTTTTCCCCCTACCTTCTTATCCTTCTTTGCTGTTTCTTTCTCTTAGTGGCTCCTAGTGACTCTTAGTGATTTCTTAACTTTGGAGTGATCCAGGGCCTAGTCCTTGGCCCTCAACACTTCTCCATCTAAACTAACATCCTTCCCCTTTAAATATATACATCATAGTATAGATTACTTTTTTTTTTTTCAACCTTTTGTAAATAATGTGGAAAAGCCTACCAGGAATGTCCAACCTGCAGTCCGTGGGCTGCATGCAGCTCAGCATGGCTATGAATGCAGCCCAACACAAAATCATAAATTTATTTAAAATATTATTAGATATTTGTGTGTGTGTGTGTGTGTGTGTGTGATTATGTGTCACAATGTATTTAATGTGTGACACAAGACAACCCTTCTTCTTCCAGTGTGTCCCAGATATGCCAAAAACTTAGAGACCCCTGGTAGAGCATGGTTTCTCAATCTCAGTACTATTGACATTTAGGGCCACATAAGCCTTTGGGCTGTCCTGTGCCTGGTAGGATGATTAGCAGTGTCTTTGGTCCCTTTCCACTAGATGCTAGTAGCACCTCTCCAGTAGTGACAAGTAGAAATGTTTCCAAACATTATCAAATGTCCCCTTGGGGGAAAAAATCACTCTCATAAACCACTGATTTAGAATAACTGGGGATAAAATTAAAATTCTGATAATAAAAATTATAAGCCTTTGACTTAATTTGGACAGTTCAGTTTCTTTTAAAGTTTTATCTGTTAAAGTCACTGGAATCTGAACAACAAAAGAGTCACCGATAGAACCTATAAGCTTATGCTGGGTAGGAAACACATATCCCCCCCTCCCCGCAAATGGGTTTTGTTTTGTCTTTAGCCTGACACCATTCAATAATGTCTATTGTTGATGATTATGTTGCATGAATTCAATAAAACTTACCTGTGTTAAGAGCTTTACAATTTATGGTGACAGTTCACCTAAATTATCTCTGATTCTTAGAGGTAGGAATGAGAAGGACTGGGAAGTAAATGATTTGGCTAATTATCGAAACTTGGGTAAATTAACCCCTCTGAATCTTAGTTTTCTCAGCAGGATACAATTAACAAAAGTGGCAGAGCTTAATTTAATTTAGAATATCATTTATGCTGCATTAAAGGCAAGATAAAGTGCCCCAGATACTCCTTCTGATATAAATGTTATTTGTGAAGATTGTTCAAGTTTCTTTTTAGCTTTTTTTTTTTAAATAAAATCTCTGTGATACTGTCATTTGAAACACATCACGGTCTGATCACTTATAACCTTCTCTGTCAGGCTGGATACAAGCATCCCAGTTACCTTGAACGGCATGACATGTCTGTTATTGCAGGATGATCAATGCAAGCAGCTGTTTGGGGATATTTTTCCATATGGGATTCCAGATGTGTAGCCTTTGTTCTTTTTAAATTATTTTAAATTTCAGAGGAAAGGAAAAAAAATAAATACATGTTTCTATCACTGGATAACACATTTGTTCTTCAAGCTTTGGGGAACTAGTTGTATACATCCTTTGGTGCTTGCTTTTATTTTTAATGATTGATAAAATGGCATATTTATTATGACTTAAATCATCTTTAAAGAGGAACAGTTCTAATTGTCAAAAAAGCATAATAATGTACTTGTTAATGTTGTATAATTGCCTTTACAAAATCATCCCATAAAAATGCTCATTATAAGCGTGGCATTCAAAAAAAATGTCATTCATTAACTTGGAAATAAAATTATAATTACAATTATAAAGCTTTGAGGCAATTTTGTTAGGAAGCTGTGTGCTAATTGCACAGTTTAAGGTTTCTAATTTAACATTAGGTGAAAACACGATAGTCAACTGAAAAGAAGCACATAAAAGTTTAATGGCTGGGGTATTACAATGTGTGTGCAGTTTCTCTTCTGCTCGTAATCACATTGGATTAGAAAGTAACACAGAGAAAATACCATGCACTTGGAAGTAGGTCTTTATTTGGGTCAGGGGTTAAATGTTATGTCCAGTCCCCTCTGCAGTCCCAGCTGGAGAGCAAATTCCACAGCAGTGACTGCCTAGACTTTTTGAGCAGGGCGCGGGCTGGGCTGTGTACCAACAGCCTCGTCAACTGCAGACGGAACTGCAGCATCGCTTCCTGCAGCAGAGCGTCACTCATTGGCTCCTCCGTGACACGTGACTGATAGAGCCTTTTCTGTGTATTTTCTCGCCCATCTGTGTGGAGGGCACTGATAGGCCAGGCTGATGCGCAGGCAATTTATCATCTTGATCTCCCACTGAGTCAGGGAGCTCTCCTGTCACCAGTATTGATTTCAGAGGATGGACTAAATTTCCTAGGATTTCCATTAAGAATTAAGAAAAAAGCTCTAAGCACGCAGGGTAGCCAGACAGACATGGATATGAGATGGCACTGTGAAAACTCGCAGGTAGCTTCTTCTGTCACAGCAGGTGCTCAGCACAGCTTAGAACTGCAGCATGCAGGGTTTAAGACACCAGAAGCCTAAGAACAATAATAATGAAAATAAGAATAAACTGTTTTGGATAAACTGATTTTTAGATTTATATTCAACTATTTCTTCTTGGAGGTTGCATGTCAAATTTATGCATGCTCTATATGAAATGTAGAAAGGTTGTTTTAAATTTTTAAATGTCCTTAAACCCTGAGCATGGTTGCTTCTAGTTTTGTTTGCTGCTTTACGTGAGCTTCAGAGGTTTTTTTTTAGCATGCTTGTTGCGAAAATGATACAAATTGTGTGTGTATGTGTATATATATGTATTTATGTATTAAGTTGATTCAAGTAAAAGCATGAATAAAAGCTGCTTTCAAGACTTGCCAGACTGCTTTATTATTGTTAATGACTCTGAGATAATTTTGCCTAACTATGCTTAAATTCTGACCATGCATGCTTTTGCGGCAGAGTGGGATTTTCGTTGAGAATCTGTAAAGGTGAAATGTCTGAATTAAATGTATGTTTGGTACAACAGAAAATGTTATTTGTGATCAGTGATTAAGTCTGATTAACTAATGGAAATATTTTATAATGGTAAGATTTGAGTAACATATATTTACACTAATTATGCTTACTGAAAAAAATGCATGTCTGGGATTAGTGAAAGTGTTTATATTTTGGAAATATAAATTTTGATTATTCAAAGATAGTAAGATTTCAATTTTTAAAAATACATGTGAGGTGAAAAAATTAAAAGCATTTTTTGGTTTTAGTCTGGGAGAGAATTGGAAAACTGCTGTTTTTGTGTATGAGAAATAATCATGTGCATGGGGGGTGTATATTCTTTGGGGGATTTTTTTGGTATTCTCCTGACTCGTCCTTATTCTCACGAAGAGGGAAAATGCCTTAGCATTCAAGTATTTCCTAGGCCCATGGGAATTAGAGCCAGCAGAAGCAAGAGTATGACCAGATGGGATTGGCAGGCTTGGCAGTGAGTGGAGACAATAGGTGGGGGTGGAGCAGATGGAAGACAGAAGGGATTGCCAATCAGAAAAGGGGCAGGGGGAGGGGAAGAGACTGCTTAATAGTGAAGGAAGCCTGGCCTCTCTTTTCAAGGGAACTTCTGACTGCGTCTTTGTTTAATTATGAGATAGAATGTTATCTGTTGTGACAGCTATTTTTCATTAAATTCCCAATCTATGAAGCAGGCAGAGGCTGCCTGCTTCATAGATTGGGAAAGTCCCATGAATTGAAGTTGTTTTTGCCAGATTGTGGATGGTGCTCTATTAGTTGTTGTAAACTTTTTCTCTGTGCCATAGTCAGGAAAAGTAGGAGCAAAATAGGAAGCAGTTGTGTTATTTGAGTTGGTTATATATATCTAAATATATGTATGTCAATAACTAGTAAACTTAACCAGACCTTAAATGATTCAAACATCTATAGGGTAAACTGCCCATTACCCTAAAATAGCTTTTAATTCTGAACATATTCAGAGATCATGCTGACTAATCTGTTATTTTTACTTCTGGCTTATAAACAGGTCTTCATTTCTACAATAACTTTAAGTGTTTTATTTAAGTATTTGTTGATGTCATGAACCCTCAAGATTTGACCAGTGCCCACTTCAAATTCTGAAATGAAATTAATATCTCAGCAGCTTCCATCAAGCCTTCTGTCACTCACGCACCCAGTGAACTGGGCACAGCCTTTGCCAAGCAAGGTCATTGAACTGGGGAAAAAGACAACTTCTGAACTTTATCATTTGAATGATTCTTTTAGAATTCCAAAATGAACTGGACACAATTTCCAGTCCTAAGTACAGCTGAATTTGACCAAATTCATGCTGCCAAATTCTACCAACAAAACACAAATGTTAACAGTCCAAAGAAACATCATTTGGCCTGTGATTCACCCACAGCACAATTAATCATTAGGTTGGTGGACTTTGTTGATGGAGGGAATTTCCATTCTCCACAGGTACTTTTACCATGTCACATGTCTCTCTTGATGTACCTTTTGATCCTTGGCTTGAGTAAGAACTATGACCTAGGTATGAGAATGAAAACTTTCACCTTTCATACCTTGAGGTATCAAAGATAATTTACTCAGATCACTTATACTAATTTCCCCAGAACTTAAGAATTAAGCCAATTTATTATACTTTCTGCAGTCCTTTTCCTCCATTCCCTGTTCTTAGAAATTAATGAAAGGGTCCACTAAGCAGCAAAATACTCCTCACCTGGCAAATCCCCTCTAGTCTATTTTATAAAGAAATAGAGCCTCCAGGCAGAACTTTGGACAGATATGTATATTTTGGAGGGTTTACTGTATTCATAAACAAGATAACCCAGTGATAAAGAATAAATATTTTTGACTCTGTACAATCACGTTGCCAAATAGGCTGTGGGCCACATTTTGCTTATGGGCAAAGTGGAATAAAACTGGAAGGGCTCTGAAGTGGTATGAAATGTCTGGTCACGATAACATTTGAGCTCAACTTCCAAGCAAATGTCTCACCAAGACATTAACCAGGGAAATACTTAACATATTTACATAGTAATTAGTGATATAGCATTGCATATTAAGGATGTTTGGCTAGTTATGATTAAATGTTTCTGTGTGCCTTCCATATGCTCCTTTAATTTATGAAATGTGCTTATCCCACAGCATCTGGGTACATTTGTTGATATAAACTACAAGTGCAATCAATTAACTATGTGATGGCTGCAGTAGTCAGAATGGAAAAAGCCCTCTTAGCTTATACTTTGTAGTTTTCCAATGGAAAAGAAAGCAAGCAGCCAAGGACTTTGTCTTTGTCTATATTAAGCTTAAATGTTTCAAGAATTAAGCTTTACTCTGTCGTTTTGAAAAATAACACATTTCAAGCAAGATTATGCCCTGTTAAAATTAGAGCTCTTTAATTCCAGTGTTGTGAGCACTTACAGCATTCTTAGGTGGACAGTATTAGTGGATATTTAATTGCACTTAGACCAAGTGGTCTTCTCTTCCACTCCACACTTCCTATTTTTCCAGGCTTAGATTCCTCTGCTGCTTTATGTGTCATTTACAGACTCCAATGCCAATTGCCCTAGATCTCTACGTTACACAACATAAACAGTAAGCTGTGCATATATTCAGCAGAGTGTAATGACACCAAGTTCTGCTTTGTACATTTCTGTGTATACTTAGACTTTAAATTTCTTTGATTTCTACTGAAGTTACCATGTTGACCCAGAAAGATTGACTTTTCCTCCTGCTATCTTATTTACATTTACTTGACAGTTGATATTTGAATCTCCCTCATCACTCTGGCACAGAGAACAGAGCCAGGCACAATATTAGGCAAAAATAGACAGGCAATGTCCAGTATACAGAATAATTGGGGAGAGTCACGAACAGTTATAAACCTGTGGATATCTTTCTAGTGTCCTTTAGCAAACGAAAATAGTATGAGTCTAAAGTGAATAATGGCCATGAAAAAACAAAAATATAAGAGGGTGTTTTCTATTTTTGTATCATTAATTATTTGTGATTATCACTACACATTTCCCTTTGCTCCTCAAATTTTTACCTTTATTTGAATTGGTATGCTTAAGCATTAGTAACTATCTCAGAACTATTCCCCCAACATCAATTATCCATTTTTGTTTTCATCACCGTGATATATATTGTTAATAGTGCATAGTAAGCCACAATTTTATTATTTTCTTGATGACAAACAGGCTCAAATACTTTTCTTACTATTTTTCCACAACTATGTCTTTTGTTATAAAGGCATCATTTCTTTAAGTGGCACTTAGTTTAAAAGACCAAAACTACATATAATGGTGGGAATGACTTAAGTATTATTTGAGAGGGCCAGCACACATGAGTCTCCAAAATAATTCAGTCCTAAAGTTCATGTGTTCTCATCTCTGTTTCCACTGCTTTTTGTGTTCAAACAGCGTGGGTTTTGTAGAGTACTAACCTTGGTTCTAAGTGTATTTCACACTGTTGTCCAAAAATATGTTTTTGTAAGTTCACAGCCTAGCTTCACTAGTAAATTTATGGACAAAGTGGGAATATAATGGTTTTAGGTAAACATGTTCACCTAGCTGACCCCTTCACATTTTTTAAATTGAAAACTCTACTAGAGCTTCAGAGACAATGCCTTTCCAATCAACCCTCCAGTGAAATAAGTTTGCTTACAATAAAAATGTATTTATTACATATACAAAAGCATACATTACATATAAAATATTGTGCATATAGTAAAATACACAAAATGTACATATATATGTATGTATATTTACACACACATACAGGGTCCAGCAGAAGTAATGCCTGCTTGAATGTGGTTGGTAGGGTAATAATATGGGTGTAATAATTTATAGTTTTTTAATTTGAACATTTCATCAAAAATGTCATATCATGTGCTTAAGTGTGATATTGTTATGTTACAGAATTACATGCTTATGATTTTATAATAAAAAAGGGGAGTTATTTGTGCCAGACCCTGTGTAAGTACAACTGACTTTATAATTTTCAAAACACTAATATTTCATTGTCAGACCAAAAATATTGCAGAGAATTTTGATTTTTTAAAAGCATCTTATTCTGGAGTTGCATAGGTGTAGCCTCAGGTGTCTGTCTCAATGACCCACCTGTGAACTGTCTGAATAATGGTTTATCTCGCATGACCAGAGTGCTGTATTGACCAGTTACCCTCCTATTGGCTTAAAAATCATGGTTTTCAATTGCACACCAGGACTTCTTTGAATTAGCTAGATGTAAGTGGATCAGCTGTCCATTAGGTTTGCAGTGGTGTGTGTATGATTATGCATGTCTGCATAATAAACTGCTAAATAATTAGCTGCTGAATAACAGGTTTAAACAATACACATAACAGACTAGAAATAATTTTCTTAGCCTTCAAAACATACCTTTCACTTCCAGAATGTTGACAATTATGATATACAAGCAAATAATAAGCACCTATCTCAGTGTTCCTTGTACAGTTGATAGTTAAGATCTGTTAAAATATCTACTAGTTGATTGATCTGTACCAGAACTTGGCAAGATATCATGGGTGGCTTAAAGGAAAATGAAACACATGCTTCCTTAAAAGACCCGTTGAAGAGCCGGGACAAACACACACAAAGAATTGAAGGCTGAACTATTTTATCCCATAGAAAAAGTTAATGAACACGTATTCATTGGGTTTGGACAGGGTTCATTATGGGCTGAGTTGATGCACTAATGTTTTCCTGCTACATATTCCTTGTGTGTGTTGGAGCAGCCCAAGTTACCTGGTTACAAAATAAAAGGTAACACAAAATCCAGTCAAATTAGGTGGGACCCACATCCTGTAACACCAGTACCTCCTAATTTGACTGGATTTTGTGTTACCTTTTATTTTGTAACCACATAACTAGGGCCGGTTTTTATGCTTTATGAATAATAAGAGCAACGTAAATGTATGATTTTTTTATTGAAAAATTACCTACGTACTTAGTTTGTATGCATTCTCTTTATTCATTAAAATTAGCCATTGTTGCTCAACGTTACCCTTTAAAAATAAGTTGATTTTCTTTTACTGGTGGAATGATTGGGATGAGTTATTTTTCTAATAATAAATCAGACACACTGGAGGGGGTACAACTATCTCAGGCCACTAGGGTATAATTGAGTGTGTTTGTAAATTGCTCCAGCAATGATTTTCAGTATGCCTGATTCTATTTCCTTCCGTATCTTTGATTTTACTTTCCTTTTGAAGGGTACCTGCCAAAAAGAAAATAGAATGTGGATGGGTGTGGGCAGGAAGCGAGGGTCTGGCCTTCAGTGAAATAATTTTGAATAAGTGATAATTATGGAAATAGTCTATTTATGTTACTGAAATGGTTATCAATATAGTACTATTATTTCCTCAGTAAGTAGTCTAAAATACAAAGACTAATTATGGGAAACTTCATGAAACATGCATTAGAACCGACTGAAATGATATCAAGGTATAAACTATCAAACTGAATAGTTCTTGATTGCTTTTCAAAATCTCAAGCTAAAGACAGCAAGCTGAGGCAACCGTGTAAAGGCACCCATGCAACAAGGGTTCCTAGATTCCTCACCTCCAGTTTCCAGACAGCCAGTGAAATTTAAATCGCAATAGGTTATGTCATTTTAAACAGAAAGCTTCTGATACAATAACAAAATAAATACCGACTTTAACCTCTCTCCCTCTACCTCACAATTCCCTAAATGATGCATCATCTTTGTAATACTCTAGGAAGAAAGATGAGGGTTTAAAATGATGAGACAGTAGAAAAAGTACATGCTTGGTTTATCCAAAGTCTACAATGTAAGGACATTTGCAAACATACCCCACTCAAATCAGGATAATACATATTTTATGTCTGTAAATATCACAAAAGGGATACATTTATAGGTTTTTTTTATGATTGTGTTTGTATTTTTGCCTTCATGAATGTATCTGCATCTTTTTTTAAAGAAAACTATTGTATAAATACCAGTTTTGCCAACTTATAGATAATATGTAAGATTTAATCAGATGCTGCTTCTATTTTTTTAGTTTATAAATAAATGTTTTAATTTGGAATAATTTAAATATATACCAGTATTGCAACCATATTATAGAGTGTTCACTCATCATCCAGCTTCCCCTAAGGTTTTTTCATTTAATTTTTTTAAAGATTTTATTTATTTGTTTTTAGAGAGAAGGGAAAGGAGAGAGAAAGAGAGGGGGAGAGAAATATCACTGTGTGGTTGCCTTTCATTCACCCCCTACTGGGGACCGGTAACCCAGGCATGTGCCCTGACCCAGGCATGTGCTCTGACTGGGAATCGAACCGGCAACCCTTTGGTTTGCAGGCTTATGCTCAATCCACTGAGCCAAACCAGCCAGGGTCCAGCTTCCCCTAATGTTAACATGTATTTAAGTATTGTACATTTGTCACTGCTAAGAAATTAACGTTCAGTGTGCCCTCATAGAAATGATTCCTTCTTAGAATTTCTGTGTCATAGATGCTACTGAGTAACTATCATCAAACTATTTGGTAAAGTTTCAGCATCATTTGGTTTGATTCCCACCAATACCTAAGTGAATGCTCCTCATTGGACTACCCAGGATTTCTACTCAGAAACACTCAATCAAATATTTTAGAAGGAAAAACGATGAACAGAAAAAGCAGTCATTTTTGTTTATACCTGCTTTTTCTTCCCACCCATGTAAATATTGGTTTCATTTTGAAGTTCTTCCCAGAATGTTTTCCCGTTTCTTTGAGAAATTTATGCCATCCTCTACTAGAATGTTCTGCTAAACTTTGGACCAACTCTTGCAGCTGCCCCAGCTCACCTCAAATTCATCAGGTTCATTTGTAAACAGGGTATTTTTTGGAGCTTATCTCATTTTAAAACATTTTATTTGCTTTACGTAAATACCTTGTACTGGAGAAAGTACTCCTGCTACTAGTATGATGAAGACCAACCAGCTAATTTTCTGATATTTGACTTTTCCCCATTTGTAAGGTGAGGGGTCCACAGCTCTAATACTTGATGATTTTAGAGTATGAGTAAATGTGAATTACTTTCAAAACAAAAGGTTTTAAAGACAAGTGGCTTAAAACATTGAATGTTTTTCGTTTTGTTGTGTCATCTCCTCTGAATATTGAGATGAATTTACATCTGGGATTTGCTTATGGAATTTTCATTTTGAAATGAGTGGGAAAATAATTCCAGTCGCAGCTAGCATTAATTAGAGGGAAAGCTCCCTTTCCATTTCCACAATGAAGAACACAGAGGCTCATTAGCATTCCATGGGCAAGGCTGGGTCGGTTTCAGAGAATTAGCAGGTTGGAATCCCAGAAATTCACAATAGAAAAAGAAACATCTTTTCATTTCAACATCATCTTGACAAATGCGGAAAATTTTTGCAGTATGTACATCACAAAAACAAGCCAAATTCTGTGAAAACAAACGAAAGGGGCCCTGTATTGCCTGTTCTTCTCCTTATGTTCCAAAACCTCCACCATTGTGATTATTTCAAACCTATTTTTTATAAGATGGCTAATTTATAATTTAGCCAAAAGAGCTAAATTATTCATTGTAAGTGAAAATACTTATCACCGTGTGTCAAGAAACTCTGATTCCCTCTCTGGTATTCCTAATAAGAACCCTGTGGTATAGAATCATGGGTTGAATCTACTAAATAATTTCCCACATAAATGCTGTACTCTCTGTGTGTACTTTTAGGTTTTATATCAATAAATGTTCTATAAAGTGCTGCGTATCCTGTACTAAAAGTCCTTTATCCCCAAATCAGCTCTAGATTCTTCTCTAAGAAACAGAGGTGTGCTGTGGCCGCTAATGGAAGGGGTGAGGGAAGTGATGGCATACGCAATCAACAGCACAGTCGGAGAAAAATTCTCACCCCCGATAAAGATTTATGGAAAAATAAATTTAATACTTGCCAAATTGAGATCCTCAGAGAACAAGTCTTTGTAAGCATTTTTCCGTAAACACAGAAAAGAAAGTGGGTCTACATTGGTAACAGAAGGTTAGTTGTGCAGGGCAATTATTTTTAAGGATGTTCACAATTTATGCATAAAAACTCATATAGCTTGCAAGTTTCTGTTGTAATGTGAAACATTCGGCAAGGAAATGAAATTAGACACAGAAATGAAATGAGAGCTTTGATATTTATAATTTCAAGACTTCTTAAAATATGGAAAATGCAATGATTACATTTTTATTTTTATTTTTTCTATTTGTTATCAGCATGTAAATATAGACAGGATTTGGTGGATGCTCTGGAAATCAGCTTTATGGAGTACAAATTGATATGTACAGTAGAGGTTTAGCTTTTAAGGTAATCTTATAAGGATAGATTTGATGTCTAGCACACGCATAGCTTGAAACACTTCAACTTTAAAGCATTCCCTGGGCCCTGCAAAGCCTAAGAAGCCCTATGGCCCGGTAGCAGCAGAGAGAGCAAAGAAGGACAAGATGTTCTGAGGTGTGATAACCACACTCTTCCTGGCCAGCTCTTCATTCAGGTCACGTGAAATACAGGCCTGGATGCTATTGCAGCAGCTCTGGAACATGTGGCCAATTCACCACCCTTAGTGTCTTTCTCGGCTCGTCACCTATTACGCATTTTATTCTCTTGTGGGAAGAATTCCATTTTAAACTTACTGTATCTGGTGGAACTGGGAAAAAGTATGCATGTGTTCTGAAAGGGTTTTATCAGATAACGCATCATTCTTTGCTTATTTTAATGAAAGTGACTGAGGAACTGCCTTCATTGCTTTACTTTCTATTGTTTGGTCCCAGATGTTCAAGGACACAGCACAGTCCTCTGACAGGCACTTTTCTGTTCTGTGTCCTTAAGGTTTGGTATTTAGGAGGAGTGAATTCCTTGTGCCTGAAGAGAACTGAGCCCTAGAGACTCCGTTTAGTTGACTAGTCCTGAAGCAGAGCTGGTTTGATGGACTGACGCACTTTTACTTACACATCTCATTGTTTTCTTTCTCTTAAACCTCTTTCTAGAATTTTGAAACCAAGACCTATTTCACATCTCACTGAGTGAGGTATTCATCCTACTGTTCTAAGTCTGAAATACTTCTGTCACTGGTCTCATTTATAAGATGGCGGGAGAACCCTGCCATTACCCAAACATAGGTGGAAGGACCACCGTCTTTCATTGTCTCCTTCCTTCTGCTCATTCTTTTCTTCGTAATGTCCTGTTTGCCTCTTTTCTTCAACTTTCCCTCTAACAGAAATCTGCTAATGACATTCATCAGTTTCTTTTGCCCCATTTGTGTCACTTAAGAATCACATTCTGGAGCCAGTGAACAGGCATAAGTTTGCTAAGTCACTAGGCATCATGTTGAGACCTTACGGAGGTGAGAAGAATACACCAGATTCTGTGATATTAAAAGGTAATATATTGAGCACAACTTAACTCTTAGGTGAACAGGATTCTGCAGGATTTTAGAAATGGAAAGTAAGATTACTCATCATAGGAGTAGCTAATTGGGGAGAAACTAGAGAGTCCTCAGAATGTAAGTATTAGAAATTTAATCTGTAGTAAATCCCTGATGCTTCCTTTTTAATTGTGTTGGTTTTATTTATTATATTTATTTATGGTATTTTGTCTTACATTTTTTTCTTTTAAATCAAGGGACTATTTGTTGTTTAAGGTTTTAGTTATTCAGCATCTTAATCCTTAGGATCTCATCCATGTTCCAGGATAAATAACAAAAGGGTGAGCAAAAGTGGTGCCTCCAGTAACAACCTGTCATGTGACAACTTCCCTACTTCAAATCATGGTGAAATAGTCGATATTCTAACTACCTCAAAAGCACTAATTGTTTTAGGTAAAAAATATCATATATAAAAGAAAAGTAAATTGCTCGGACCCAATAAATTTCGCTTCATAGAGAAAGTATCAGGCCCTGCATGTTGGCATTTCACGTGCGGTTGTTAGTGAACCATTTCATGAAATTAAAAACCATTATGTATGTGTGTATATATTATCTCTCTATATATTTTAAATCAGAGATCCCCTGCAGCCTTTATCCAACTCTCCCCCATGTTAACGTCTTGTATAACGATAGACCATTATCAAACTATAATATTTATATTGTCGTAAGTCATAAGATGTATTCAGACTTCACCAGCTGTACATACACATATTTATGTATGTGTGGTTCTCTGCAATTTCATCATGCATAGCTTCTTGTAATCACTACCACCATCAAGATAACTATACCATTACCACAAGATTCACTTGATTATTACATTTTCAAGGGACCCAAGGGATCATCTACTCTCATCCACTAATTATTAGGATGGGGAGTGGTATGCTAAAAGTCAAAGAGTTTAATAATAATTGAACTCCTAGTAGAATCTCAGAATGCTATGTTCTATTCAAGACCAGTTTCAGGAATCCCACTTACTTTCTCAATTTATGAAGAAGGCATTTGTTGTACAAGTTTAAAGATGATAAGAGAATTGAAGCAAATGTAAGCTTTAAAGTAGTTGTGTTGACCAATTTCACCATAATGCTTAATTTGTGTAAAAATCTGATATTCTAATTCTATTCCTGGATGCATAATGGGTAAGGGAACATTAACATCAATATAAGGATTAGATATGTATTTCAGACAAGGCATATATATAATAGAGGTAACCCATCTTGCTTCATAGAGATTCAACATGGTTGCTAGAGGGAGAGAGTAGTTATTATCTGTAAAGAATCCAAGATATTTAGCTGTAAATTATATTACCAGTACTCTCTACCCAAAGTTTTTAATGCCTACTCCCTCCCATTCACACACACACACCAGATAATTTAATAATTCTTTCCCCTTTCCAGTTGCCTTTAATGCTTACTTTAATTTAGTTACCACTTATAAAATTATTGAGGTGATGTTTGGGGGTTTTTGGGAATTGGGGGAGTCACAGCATGTAATCTGACCCACTCACCTCTTCCATATCCACTTTGGAACTATGTGCTGTGGGAATGAGCCTGGTTATAGAAAAGTAGGTCGGAAATTATTTGGAAAGAGTGTAGAATTAAAGGCTTTCCCACTCTATCAGCATCATAGAAAACTAAAGAAAGATGTAAAAGACCCATTAGCTGCTTCGCCCTACTTCCATGGGAATTGCAGTGAACATTTTTCAAAAGACTTAATCTATTTTTGTTTAAAATAAATGGGAACTCAATGTAGACTCTTGTTAAAGCTTGAAACTGCTGATTGTTGTGTTTTCTGAGTTGTTTTTCTTTTTAGATCCACTTGACAGTTTGCATAGCTAATTATTGTGTTCTCATTTGTTTAATTCCAGCATTGCCATAGGCTCTTTAGCATGGGGAGGGAAGGGGGGCACCACTACAGTTTTAAAGTCCTGTATAGCCACAAGCCATTCAATCAGGGAGTGTGGGGGAGGGGATGACTATGCTGCATGCATGTGTGTGTGTTTGCAAAATTAAAGCAAGAAAATGAATCTTGAGTAACGGCCAGGCTTCAATAGCTAATAACACTTTAGTGAAGATTTTGTCAGTAACCAAATGCAGGAGATGGTAGAGCCCCTTGTGGTCCCCTTTCATGTAGGGTACTTTGTATCATGATGGATAATTTGCAGCAAAAAAGTTTTGCTAGGAAAACTAGAGAATATACTCTCTTAGAAATCCAGGTGGAGGTGGTGGTGTCTTACTGGTGAATGGATTTCTTAAAAAATATTGACTTAATTTGCACAGTACCATTTTAGATAGAAAAAGGCTTGTAAGATGAAGAGAATTTGTTAAGAATTATTTTTTTTACCAAGCATATAGCTTTAAAACTTTCTAATTTTAGTGTTCTGTGGATTCTATTTATGGGGAAAAATGCTTTTTTTTTTTTTTAGGAATCAGTACTTTTATTGCCAATGAAGCACCAGTCCATTGTGTAGGTTTTGCAATTTAGATGCATCGACTGAACCATTTAAGAACAATTGAGGTAGTGATGATTAAAATGAGATAAAATTGCTTCTTTTGTGTGTCTTTTTGTTTTTGGTGGTAGTTGTACCTTTTTTGGGTGCAGAGGAGTTTGATTTAAAGACTAGAATTACACATTTTAATTTTCTTTCTTGCATTACAGGATGGAACCCTTTTTAAAAGATCCTCCACAATTCATTACACTGAAAGTTTCTTTAATTGAGCATCCCTAAATAATCATCATGCTTCTTTAAGGATACGGCAATTTTGAATGAGGAAATTAATGTGAAAATCAGAAATTTTTTTCAGCTTTTTCTTACTGGGAGTGCAACTCTGTTTGCAAAAATGGTGAAAATGACTACTGTTGAATTTATGTCTGCAGCTTACCTTAGGGCAGCCAAGCTGGTGCTATTGGCCAGGTAAGAATAGATGATGAATGACTAGACCTCCACATTGGCTAGATAGATACATACATAAATAGATTGATAATAGAAGGAAGGAAGGAAGGAAGGGAGGAAGGAAGGAAGGAAGGAAGGAAGGAAGGAAGGAAGGGAGGAAGGAAGGAAGGAAGGAAGGAAGGAAAAAATTTTGTGGTTTCTGGTTGCTATGAGCAACAGACAGTTATTTCCAAACCTTTCAAAACACAGTGAATGGCAAACATTGTGTGCCTAGTGATTTGATCCTCCACATACGTACTCAGTTGAATGCTTGAGAGCTAAGATGAAACTCATACACATTTGTGCAAACCATTGATTGCCATGGCAACATACTTAAAATTTCCAAGGTCTGTCTCCCTCGAGTTTGTACCTGCATTTAGCTTATTGTGAAACAAAAAAGAAGGCTTTGCAACTCGAAAATGGTTGGGAGTATGTTTTGAAATAAAGTGGAGTTTAAAAGTTGAAAAGCAAAATAGAGCATTCACAGGAAAACTGTATTTGCATTCTTCATGCAATACTTGGCATTCTTTTCCCTCCTATTTCACAATATGCTAGGCAAGGGCAAATGTGGATGGTCTACCTAGTGTGGTTATTAGCATATTGGGGTTTGCTCACTTCAATGACAGATATGCTGCCTCTGGCAGGTTGGAGGTAACATATGTGCATGCTTTGTATAGTAATCATACAGGCCAGAATAGTGAAGCTTTATTTAGTGTTTATTGTGCACCGAGAACAGTGTTAAACACTTCATGGGTCATGATTTTCTTATTTCTTACAACTACACTGCAGAGATGGGTACTGCTTCATTCCCATTTTTTACAAATGAGAGGTTAAAAAATTCTCCCCCAAGTTCTAGCAGCTCCAGATTTAAACTCAGTGCTCATGCAACAAGTCACTGGGAAGTAGCATTCACACGCAGTTCTAGCACTCCTCAATTCATCCAGTGGAAAGCTGGTCCTAGAAAACCAGAAATGGGCCACCACAGAAAGCATCCCTGTCTCTACTCAGCATACACAGAGTGAATCACCCACGCTGGGTAAATACAGCGGAACCCCTGCACAGCAGCCTCAGGCTGTACTTATAAGTGCCAGCCAACGATCCCCCAGTGTTTCAGGTAGCAAGGTGGTCGAAGACAGTAAGGCCGCTACCTTAAGGTAGCTACCCAACTGCCTTACTACCTTATTACATTGTTCCTCTCCCTCCCAGCAAACTCAATGGAGCACCAAAGGAGGCTTGGCTTCTATTTGATTAGGTCTTGGAAAATAGAAATGGATGTATATCTGGTGTCTAGTTACAATAAGTTTTCTTAGACTTAATGAAATAAGAAAAGCTGATTTGAGAATTATCCTAGTAAAAATATTACTGGTCACTTATAAATAAATTCACCATCTTTTTAAGGAAGTTTGCATTTTGAAGAAACTAACAGGTCTTGTGAATTTGCAGCCATGAGCCTTGACTGAGTGCTGTAAAGTACGAACGCTTTCTTGTTTGAGAGTCTCTCCGACCCTCTTTCTCTTATTTATTCTCCATTTATTATTTCTCAAGATAGTTAAAGAACCTTAATTATCTGGATTTCCAGCCAAAGCAGATCTGAAGGAGCAAATTCAAAAACCGAAAAGGGTGTCTATAAAGCCTGGTAGTGACGGACAAAAGAGAAAGATCCATAAGAGCAGTTATCAGCTGAAAAGGGAAAGAGCAATTCGGGGACTCATGGAGCAGGGCCGTGATGCGATGCTCCTAACAAAGATTCCAAACCATCCAGCAAAGTTTGTCTTCTGAGTTTTCTGTTTAAAAGGTGACACGTGATTTCAAAAGTTATCATGTTAACAAATGGCCTATTTTCTTGTCCTTAATCAGCAGGCCTCCCAGTAAGGAGAATGAAGAGAAGAGGGAGGGATTGCCCAGGTGTGACAGAAAGGAAATGGGCACAGCCAGGTGGGGGGGCTGTGATAGCAAGTCGGAGGAAACATGTCAGAATGAAGTGGAACTACAGGTAAATACAAGGCTGGAGAGAGAAAGGCTACCTAAGAGAGGGCATGGTTAATCCCTTAGCAGGTGCTTTGTATGTCACCTTTACTATCACAACTATTTTATTGACAAAATAATGTGTGAATAGTGGTTAAAGAAATAGCAATTAGACAATGGCATAACTAAAGAGAACACCCAAATACCTGTGGGAAGAGCTCAGGTGCTAAGGTCATCTAACGAAATGTGTGCACAAAGCCAGGGTTTCCATGAAGCTGCCGGTCTTCGGTAGCAATCACTTAGCAGAATCCACCACCCCCCCACCGCCCGGCTTCTGCACACGTGTTCTTTGGTTGGTCCTCTGTGAGCTTTGCACTGCTTGCTCTCTACTCTGGCAACTCTGGATTCCCTGGCATTTCTTAACCCTTTTGGTATGGGTGCCGGATATATCCAGCGCCCATCTGATGACCTGTGTGGACGAGCGCCGGATATATCCGGCATCCATCTGTATAGAATTTTTATAAATTTTACTTATACAGTTGATAGAATTTTATATAACTATCTCTTAATATTAAAGTTACAAACAACACTTGGAAAAAAGCATTGTTTTATTAAGCATAGATCTTATATAAGGTTAGGAAAGTCTTCACACAAAGGAGGACTGACCATGTGCTATGTGCGCGTTTTTGGCGCGGCACCTTGTACAGCGGAAGTGTCGTGGCGGAAAGAGCACTCGTACCGAAAGGGTTAAAGGCCTTACTTTAAAATCTTCAGGAAAACATAGGGCAGAATTGAAAAAAGACAGATCATGTTTGAGAAACATGGGAAAAGTAGTGAATCAATCCCACTGCTATTCTTATCTTTCCTACACCCAAACATGCAACTGGGAGCAATGGAAGGAGTGGGATGCCAACTGGCTGGAGAGCCAGGAGGCCAGAATCTACTCGGGAGACCATAGTCTGATGCTGAGTGGTGCCATGGTTTGATACTGCACCCCTAACCATGCCCGCTTAGGGTTTCCCTCTCTCTACTGTGTGGGGACTGGGAAAGAAAACTCAAAGTGCCTCCAAACTCTGAAACAAATAGGAGTTAACAGATGCAGGGTTCCATCATGCAGCTAGGGAAAAGAGAAGCTTTTCAATACATTGTTGAATATTACAGTTTTTCTGAGGGGTTTAAAAAAAAAGTGTTCTCATATCGAACATAAAATTTTCTCTGTTTATAAGGTGTTCAAACATGGAAGTGTGAATTTAAGTCAGGAAATTGCGCTTTCTTTGTGAAGAGATTGTCTGTCTTAAGATCTCAGGTGTCCAGTGCTAGGAATAAACTTTTCACATTGAAAGGGAACAAAGTGAGAATGTGTACAGAGTACAGAGCCAGCTGTGTTATATAATAAATACTCTTATACTCTTAAAAACATCTTCTGAGTGTCAGCCACTGTGCTAGACAGAGCTTGTATCCATCCAGCATCACAGAATATAATACTCATAATAATCCTGGAACCAAGGTGTAAGTAATTTCATTTTTACGCTTGAAGAAACTTAAGAGAACTTAGGAAATTTGTCCAAAGTCACAGAACTAATAAGTGGCAGAACTGGGATTTCAGCCCAGTCTGTCTAGCTCTTAAACTCATGTTTCTTCCATGCTCAGTGGTCAAAGAGAGATTTTCTGCTCACAGACAGCCTTCATTTGTCACACATCTGAAGTTCTCCATGCAGTTGAAGGCAGGGAAGTCTGGTTCCTTATCGTATTCATTCGTCCTCTGCTGAACTCCTACTTTATCAAAGGTATTCAATAAAGAGTCATGATGGATGAATGAATGAATGAATGAATGAATGGAAAAATCAGTCAAAAGATAGAAATTTTAATGAATGCATTGTTTCCTACACTGATTTCTGGGCTTGATTTGATGGCTGGTCTCAGTCAGTCCTTATCTTCATGCAGTTTATTTCAGAAAGAAGATAAAATTTTTATCCTATAGTTATATCTTGAAGGAAAACAATATAAAGGTACAGTTTCCTTATAATCAAATGAAAGTGCTTGTGATTTAAGATTATTTTGGGATAGTTCAGGGGAGCCAGGGAGAGTTGGGGGAATGGTGTATAAGAAAAAACCCAGAATGATAGTCAACTGTTTTTTTTAAGTTTTTTCTAGAAAGCAGGCTGTATCCAACTGCTTTCTCAAAGGACAGAAATGCTTCATAAAAGCAGGCAGGCCAACTTATCGCAAGACATCTTTAGCCTTTCCTTCCTCCTAAGTTACCATCATTCTCCTTTTTCACTTAAAGATAATGTCACTTTTTGCTATTTCTCTACCATAAATTTCCAGTCATGAGGTATAATTTGGAAACCGGTTATAAAAGTTTATTGTCGCTTCTAGAGATGTTAGAAGGCAGATAAAAATCTTTGAAAAAGTGTGATTTTGCTGCAATTTTCATCTCCCACTCTTAGGAGTTATAGCCCTGGAAAACAATCTACACTTGCTGGCTCTTATTTTGAGATTTAATGAGTTGTTATAAGTGAGTAATTGTGACCAATATGCACTGAGAAGTAGTGAGTTTAGGGTGACCATCAGGGTAAGATTATTTGAAATGATTCTACCAATTCAAGTGTCATGTGTAACATTTTGTCTGTTTTTAAAACCTGGTGAATGCTTCCCTCTTAAATTTATTAATTCTACTTTCACAATCATAATTATTTCCATAAAATGCTTTCATTTAAATTGCAGATCAAGAAAATAAGCCAGACTTTAGAGTGTGATGACATTTCCCCATCTTTATTGAAGTATAGTTGACAGTAGTAGTTGAAGTATAGTTTAGTATAGTAAATATAAATGTTAATTATGAAATTCTGAAATTGTAAAAATATAAAAATGTTTAAGGTGTATGATGATACACACACACACACATACACTGTGAAATAATTGCCACAATCAATGGTGATGACATTTTAAATCAACTCTACTGAATTTCTGTTGCAGATGTTCTAGGGGTGTAAAACTGTTCCGTAGAGTATATGAAATAAGATAAAACAAACACCTAAGCAGTTCCCAAACTTTTATATTTTAAATTTAAATAACTTGGAAAGACAAATACCTCCACCATTCTAATGCACTAAGAAAATATTGCTGTGTCTCATAAGAAATAACTAGCATATTATTAAGCCACATGGAGGTCATGACCATAGGCAAAGTCATGTTATAATTACAAACACGACCACTACAGTGAGGAGCATTGTGCTGCAAGGGTCATACCTAGCCGCCTCTTCTCCCCTCAGGTCCTCTTCCTCTTCCTTCTTTTGTCTCTCTCTGTCTCTCTTTCCTGCTTATTAGTGTATGTTAAGTGATCTATTTTTCCTGTTTATCTATTTAGATGTTCTAGATATAGTAGGACATAAATTATAAGTAAACTTCAGGTGCAGAGATAAAAATAAATCAGGTTGCCATATCTTCTAAATCCCTGGAGAATGAATAGAGAGAATTGAGAGAGCTCCAGTATCCCTGCATCTATGCAGTAGCTCTCCAGGAGGTGTGACCTGGAGAATAGGGAACCACCGTGCCAGTCATGGGTTGGCACTACCTATCTTCTAAGTCACTAGTGAGATTGGCACATATGCCTGAAATTAGCAATGCCAAAATGAACCCTATCCTGGTATAACAGGGATCAGCTCCAGAATAGCAGCATCCATAAGACGGGCCAGTTGGAGTGAGAGATGTAGATCCTCTTTAACTGAGGAAACAAGAGGATTTCAGGACATGAAAATGAAATTTATTCAGTTATGTGGATATCTGGCTGTTCTCTTAAAGCATGTCCTGGAACTGTCCTTTATACAATGAACAAGAATAATAACTTACATAAATGCCATGCAACAAATAAGAATAATAACTTACATAATGCTACAGTGTGGGAACTTTCATATTTTTAAAGGACTTTCGCACATGTCACATTTGATCCCCATAATATCACTGTGAGATAGAGAAGTTATAATGATTTACATATATAAGTGATTGATTCATACATGTATCATTTATATCTGCATGTACAGTGTATATATATATATGTGTGTATGTACGTATGCATATTCATATGTACAATTGAGAACACAGAAAGCTGTCTAAGGTGATGCACACTGCTCATGAGATTCAGACTAAGACTTGCTATCTGGACTAGTATGTATATATTTTCCATTATTAATCAGCATACTACAGATTAAACTGAAGTGGTTTGACACTACAACATTCCAAATATGTATTAATGAACCAAACCAGTTTGGTTCATTAATAAGGAATGAAGTAGTCAGATAGGGAAGTGCGGAGTTTTGGTTTGACTATAACCAGCCAAGCTGGAGCTCCTTAGCGTATGAATGATGCAACATGGCAGCATCTGAGCTAGATGATGTTTACTTTCAATCACTGCTTCATAGAAACACTCATGGAGGTGCTGCTCAGATATCACCTTCACTGGGGGAGTTCTGTATAGAACCTTGCATATATTCAACTCGTGGGTAAACAAAAATCAGAAAATCAATTTTCTCTTAACTAAGCCATTATTATTTGCAAGTACATCCCTATTTCTTGCTGTGGGATAGAAGTTCTCGCATATTCCCAGTTTAAAAGTCTACCAAGGAGACACTGGTCATGATACTACCAAACAGGAAATAAGTGTTGGTAAGTAGGTGCCTGTGGCTCCTCCTGTCACTTTGATTTTGCGCCTCTAATTCTAGGGCCATCATGCAAAGGAGGTGGCCCTGATCAATGAATCTGTGATTGTACCTGAAGAAACAACCAGTATTACTGATAAATGGTCCCTTCCATTTATTTATTCCCAAGACGCAATAAGAGATAATTTGACAAAACCCTTACGATTGTTGTTTGAGAGAGACAAAGATAAATATCTCATTAGCCCTTTGGTTGTGAAAACAATAGTTAATAAGAGAGACCTTCAAATTTGGAAGGATTTTTACCAGCGGATTAATGAGAAGGGAGACGGAGAGTTCATTGAGTTAATTTTGTAGCCAGCATGGCCTGCTATAAGTAGAGAGGAAAAATAGGCAGAAAAAAATCAGTAATTTACATTTTTTCTGTCCCTAAGAATTTAGTCATGCATTTGTGTACAGAGAGGAAAGGTGTTTAAGTTCTTTAAAAAATAAGAAAAGATTATCACAAGTAAATAAAGTATTTTCTAGGTTTACTCTATTTCAAAATAATTGTAGTTATTTGAATTTTTGTAACTGGATTTTAAAAATGTGAACTCCAGCATTCATTTTATTCGCTTTTTAGTGTATCTCGATGTGCACCATATCAAGTAATACAAGAGCTGTGTATGTTTCTCTCCTTGTAAATATCTTTATGGCAATGTCAGTGGTCACTCATCAAAACCCAGTACTTTCCTTCTGCCACCTTTTAACTTACTTTAAATTTATTTCATTGTGTATCTTTATAAACTACATCAGCCTTTAGAGAGCAAGATGGATAGAAGTCAGCTGGAATATGAGACAATTACAATCTACTGGGGGTCTGGATAATCTCATAGTTTTGCCATTAATTTGCAGAAGAATGTGGTCAAACAGAAACACTTAAGTTTCTAGTTTCAGTTTCCTAATATGTAAAATGAAAAACTGAAACTAATGTTCACTAAGGCCTGGCTCAGTACAAGCAGGTATATGACTGCTTGAGTAAAACTTGATTCTATTCCCTTACATGTTAAATACCAACAGCAAAAGCTTGAATTTTGGAGGCATTTGGTTGAAACTATCCATCACTGGCATTTTATAATTATAAAACCTGTTTTTGGCCTCAAAATGAATAAAGAGTTTCAGTTCAACCTGTGTGACTAATTAGTCCGTTCAGTCACAATATTTGGGCCAGAGAGATTCATATTGACAAAGCTAGAAGCCTAGATTTGCATGGTAAACATCTGTCAGTATTTATTGAATTTGGCCACATCCATTCCAGGAAGTGCTTTGTCTGAAATCAGAACAGAGTGGGAACACATACTCTAGTTTCCCTTTCAGGACCTCCACTCCACCACCCGTAGTCTTTGGAGGTCTTACACCCCAAATCTAATCAGTGAGAATCCAGGAAGATAGCTTATTCCACTGGCTTCCTAAAAAATTTAACTTCACTTTTTTTTTGCCAGCTACTCTACAGTGCTTTAGCTAAAAATGAAAATGCAATACGAGCATGGAGGTCATCATTAGCTTAAAAAGTACTATAAGAGATGTACTATCTTTTCAGAACATTAACTTGAACTTTCCTCACACTGAGTTTCTACTTTGCAGGTTTATTGTTTTGCATAATTCTGCGAACATATAATGTTCTTTTTTGATCAACCAGGAATCCAGTTCTTTCTTCCATAATTTTCTTTCAATTAATTCATCTGTGGCATTTTTTTCAAATCCCTATTTTTCTCTTTGAATTTTGTCTGTTAGTAAGACCAGTATCGAATTCATATCAAAATGCATGTTCGAATGAGTAAGATATTGTGATCTTTTTACCATGGTGGAGTTTTTCTATCCAGCCCACTCTCACCATTCTGGAACCATTGCATACATTTTAAGCAGCTAAGAAACTCTTGAAGAAAATTTAATGACTTTCAAGTCTGTCTTTTTCCCAAGCAGACAGCTGATTTATAGTCCCTTTTTGTAATAACCTAAGGCATCAGTTGGGGAAAAAAAACATTAAAGAAATGTGAAATCTGGCTGTTTTCAGGGATATTTAAGCCTTGCTCTAAATATTCATGAATGCCAATGTTCAAACATTAAAATAGGGTAAATGAGTATACAAATGGGTTCTTTTCTTTTTTGAGCAGGTACTTAACTATAACACCCAGGAAAATAGCACCTCCACCTACAGTCTGAACAAGCATGTTGTTGGTGAATATTTAATAAAGTAATAGATAGGGGAGCACTGTTACATTTCAAGAAAAAATAAGCTATTTGAATTGAAGTGATTGTTGTTATTTGTATTAATGAGTGACTTGTTCCCATGCTTCAGATTAGAGTGGGCACAGTAAGTTGTTTGCAGGTGAGAACCATCATTTATGCCTTGCTAGGCAGTGACCACGTTTTGTGCCCATCAGAAAATGCCATGCATAGATGAGGTATCTGTTTCATATTTGGTGGTGGCTAACTGATCCTCATTTTCTTTGTTGCACAGGGTTTGTCCAGAGTCTCTGAATTCCTTTGTATCTTTAATAGCATTTTTGATTAACTACAATGACCAATTTGATATATTTCTTTATTGAATTGATTTGATCACATTGGCCCACTCTTTGGAAATTGGATATATGTATTATAATTGTTTGGGGATTTTTTGGTGTTTTCATCTTGTGAAGAACTGTCGCTTCCCCCATCTCCTAGAAGCTTCTTGCTCCATAGATTATCATGGAGTTAGACCTAGCTTGGGGAATTTGTAACATGAATTCTGAATCCTGACATCTCAGGGAAACACACCTAGCAATCACTCTTCTTTGGGAAGACTATCAAATTCAGTCCTAAAAGCCAGACATAAATGTCCTCTCTTCCAGAGCAGCTTCATATAAACAAAATTATTAGCAAGAACAAATGTCCATCAGCCAGCCAAACACATCACACTTCTGCTAGCACCACATACCATCACCCATCAGTTTTCTAAGTGAATTCAGTCTAAATATCCTGCATAGCGGTGAACAATTTGGCTAAATAATATTTACAAGTGAGCGCCATTGCTTGAGACAATATTTTTTTACTTTATCTTTGGATTGTCTTTGGATGTGTAGACAGACTACTTCTGTTGAGAAACAAAGTTCCAACCATAATTTTACAGTAAATCAAGGATTTCTATGCAGGCATCAAATTCATAAAGAGCATCCTTTTTCACGGTTGGAGTTTGCCCTTTTTCCCATAAAGCAGATTTGCCCTAGTAGAGGTTTGTAGGTGTTTTCATAGGAATGTATGAGTCTTCAGCAAAGCTACTTAGCATGAGGAGTAAAGTCTAAGGATGCTGTTCTTATCAGACATGAAAGATTTCAGACTAACTTTCTGTATCTTATATATTTTTTACCACACTGATATACAATTGCGCTATATTTTAAAAAGTGATAGCAGGTGAATGTGTAGCAAATTCCAAACTTCTCTTTCCTACCAAGTGGTTGTTCCCTAATAACCTTGGATATTAAATAAGTTGATTTAAGTTTCTAAAGATTCATTTTTCAGTTACAGTTCACGTACAATATTATATCATTTTCATATGTACCACATAGTGATTAGACATTATATACCTTACGGAATGGTCACCCCAATAAATCCCATGCACACCTGACTGGTCTAACTTACTATAAACTAAGAATATCCTTTCTCCCCTGTCCTGAGTACATTTTCTCACCCTGTACCATATTGGTGTTTATCCATTGAATAAAATAAGTTTCAGTGCCTTTATTTCTTGAATTCTGTCCAAGTCATTTTTTCCCCTAAAGGTAAGGAGACCTCAGTATTTTTGGTAGACATTTTGAGCAAGGGCAGAAGCCACATGAATGTCTAGACCACTCTGAATTAGGGAAGATCAGCCTGGCCCTTTGACTTCTGAGTGGTTAAGGGCACAGTTAGGGATGGATAATTATGCAAAGTTAATGCTTTTGCTTGATCACTATTCTGTCTTTCAGCAGGTAGTCTCGTTTCTGAAAAAGGTTATAAGCATCAGCAAAAAGTATACTGAAGAATAGAATTGATTAATGTGACATACTTGAGTTTCTTTCCACCACTCTTTCAATAGCATGTCATCCAGAGGCAACTCCAAACACAGTGAATTAAATTTAAATTACACAGCTTTGGCTAGAAAATTGTTCAGTAACAGTCTCCAAAATGAAATTTAATTTTTTTTCCTACACGTGAGCCACTTCCTGACTTTTAATACAAAGATGATTTCTGCCAGTACATCTACTGATTCAAGATCTTTTATTCACAAGACTATTGCTGTTTTTTTTTTTTTTTTAAGACTGTGGCTGGTTTTTAATTTCTGAAGGAAAAGTATGCAAAACATGAATGCATATTCATTATGCCAGAAAAAGTACATTAAAAACTAAATTATAGTTATACAATAAGGTCATATTGGTATGGTTTTTTTCCTACTCTGAAGAGCTACAGAAGGTCCTATTTAATGGGTGCATGTTTTGTTAGTTTAGGTACTGTGTCTCATGAAAGATAACACTGAGAATATTCTAACATACTCTCTTTGCTATGGAATTGTTCCAAAAGGCTGTTGAATGTAGAAAATAGGTCAACTTTTAAAACAAAATTTAACTTGTGTGGCTAAATAATTGAGTCTGCGTGAAGCACTATACAATGAGTCACCCATTTTTCGGTCCATGAACTGCTTTTAAGAAGCAGCCTTTATTTTGTAAGCTTGATGTTTGACTTCTAAGCCAGAATTTGAAGCTAGACAGTAAAAGAGGGAAGCTTACCTTAGTCCAACAAAGTACCAATACAGCTACTGTATTTTGATTACATGTTAACATGAGATATTACTTGGTGGATAATTCACATGCACAACTTCTGGTTTAATATCTAAAATTGTATTATTTATAAATATAGCACAAAAAGATTAAATTGGTTCTACATCTGTGAAATAATAGCAGTAATGTTGATAACACTGCAACTTTTATAAGTATTTACAATATGGTCCTATTCTAGGTACTTTTTGTGTACTGATTTAATTATTACAACAATAGGAATTATGTGGCCCAATTTTTCAGATGAGAAAATAAGGCAGAGAATAGTTTTTAAACTTATAAATCAGAGTTTCTCGACTTCTGCACTGCTGGTATTTTGGATAATTCTGGTCATGGGAGGGCTGTCGCATGCATTTTAGAGTATTTACCAGCCTTCCTTATCTTTCCCCATTAGATGCCAGGGAAGCTGGTACCTTCCACCCCACCCCGCCCCCCTCAGCCCAATTATGTCAACCTGTAATGTCTCCAGACATGGCCAACCGTTCCCCAGGTAGAGGAAGGGGAAGGGGCATCAGCACAGCTGGGACACGAGAGAATTTACTGGCGTCCTCTTGATAGGAGCAGAACAACAGCAGCCCTACACTGATTTCATTAACATAGTGAACATTCCTCAAGCAGTTCTCTTGTAACCTTAAAATTAATTTAAAAGAGTATCCACTGTGGTTGAGAAAAAGGTAGCTTTGCACTTGAAGTTAGCTTTAAAAAAAAGTGAATGATCTGCTCTGGGGCAAACTGGAATGATTGGCCAGCAAGACCTCATAATCCAGTAACTCGTTATTCTCACGTCAGTTTGCACGTTAGCCTGCAAGATTGCTCATGCCAGGAGAAGGGCGGGTGTTTTCCTTTCGAAGCTCATGTCAATGAAAGAATCCTGTGTTACGGTCGCACCAACTGCTAGTTATCACGAACAGTTACAATTCTGGGAAAACGGGTATTTTGAACTTCCTTGTTTAAAATAACAGCAGCAAAATGAGTGAATCCAGTCTCCTAATTGTCTCAGAGGAATTAAGAGCAGAATAATACGAAACCATCTTAAGATGCTATTTAAGTTATATTGTGAAGCATTAGCATTAGAACAGATTCTTTATTCTTAATTAAAGATCCTGCACTTGGAAGTTTTTTAAACCTAATTTTTGCCACAAAAGTGCATCATCCTTTGTCTCCATTTTTCAAAGTGGCACAATTATCTTCACATTTCTACTTTAATCTCTGACTGCATTAGGTACTCCTTTAATGAAAGCA
Source organism: Macrotus californicus (assembly GCA_007922815.1). NCBI lineage: Eukaryota > Metazoa > Chordata > Mammalia > Chiroptera > Phyllostomidae > Macrotus > Macrotus californicus. The sequence goes on along the minus strand of VMDR010008790.1, from coordinate 2,619 downwards.
CGTCATATCATATTTCTGTGTATTGTTAAATGTAAGACCTATATTATTTTTTTAGAAAGTTTTGTTATGGTATAACTGATATAATATACTAGTTTCAGGTATACAACATAATGATACACTATTTATATATATTGCAAAATATATCACCATAATAAGTCTGCTAAACATGCATCACACACATAGCTATAACCTCTATTAATCCCACTTTTAAATAAGGATTTCATTAATGTTGCAGTTCTGCGTGTTATCTAAACAACAATAATCTCCTTAATCCTTAGCTGATGTAATGAGATATTTTCCTTCTTGTACCATGAATTCTCTCTGTGCTAGCCAAATCTGATGCAAGTCTTCACAATCTCCATGCGATAACTATGCTGAATTTACTGCGGCTGTAAGTGGCTGTAAAAAACAACCTTTAGTGCTTGTAAATGAGTTGATTATGTGGCTAACCGCTAGGATTTACACACTGCTTTTTATTACGGTGATGGTTGTCTTTTTGCCGCAAGTGCAGTGAAGCAAGTAGAATGTCACGGAGAACACTGTCACCTCTTTCCTATTGACTGTAAAATACTATCTCCCCAAATATGCTTTTCACTTATTATTGAAACCTTAATGGTAAAAAGGACATTGGAGAAGGATACCTGCTACCTAAATGTTACAAAAATGAGAATTCACTGTGAATGCTAAACACAAAATTTTTAAATACCTTAAATACACTATATTTGCTTCCTTTTTTACATTGGTGAAATATACTCTATGTTTCCTAATAATGACAAGCTATATCTCAAAGATTCATCAGACTCTACCTGGCCATGAATGTAAAAGGTTATAGCTATTCCTCTTTTAGGAAGCCAAGCACAAGTACTGCATAAAACCTACTGATGTATACATTGTAGCACTCCAGGGCTGTAATAAATTTCAAATCTGTTTCTGCCAGATTGTTTTAACCCTGTAAGCTACTGTGTGCAGTTTCTCTGTGCAAACAAATGGGTGGACGTATACACATTGGCAGCCACCATTTCCATGTCTTCATGTAAACTAAGCTATACCCATGTTTTCACAAATATACAAATACTTTGATGGCAGATCTAGAATAAGTTGGGGGAAAAAAGTAAGCTCTATGTCCTTAGGAAGGGAAATACTGAATTTGGTGTCTCATCCTGTCAGGTAAATACAAACAGCATTTCACTTTGTCAATGAGAAGTTTTGTTAAGTCCCTTTAAATAATCTACTGAATGTGATTCTTTTACAGACCACCGATGACATCCTTGTGGCCTCAGCAGAGTGTCCCAGTGATGACGAGGACATTGACCCCTGTGAGCCGAGCTCAGGTGGGTTAGGTTAGTCGACTTTTTTTCTTACTTTCTTTGCTTACTCTAAATCTTTGTTGCATGCCATAGTCCTTAGAAAGCTTTGCATTTATATCTAGAAGTCCATCCTGTTACAGAGTGCCTGGTTGTGGAATAAGGGTTCTTGCTTTTTACATGGAGAGACTTTTTCCCCCACATTTATTGAAGAAAAATTTAAAACAAAACCCACCAAAATTATGTATTTCAGGAAGAGCAGTGGGGGATAGCACATGAGGCTGGTCCCCTACTGCTCACATTCCATTAACTCACATAATTTCTGTGTATAGCATTATAATGGGCTTCCCCTTTGGTCACCGATGGCACAATCGTAAAGCTTAAAAATTGCAGTGCATCCTGGAAAATTATTTGACCTTTCTACTGATAAAAATCCCCACTAGTCACTCTACCAGCAGATTATCTTAAGTGATATATTTCTGAATTTTGGAAGTGAGGATGTTATGGCAGCCCTAAAACAAACAGCAGGTAGAGTCCTTGCTATGTCTAAAAGAGAATATTTGAGTCTTGCCTCCTCTCCCTAAAATTCAAGCTGATACATTTTAACTCTAGCTGATGCCTGATTTCGCCTGTCTTTTGTGAGAGGGTGTGACTGGACAACACATACACGCTGTTTCCATTCAGCCCTGTTCCATTTCCCCTCCGTGGTATTGAAGTGCTGGCTGTGGACCCAGAAAATTAATCATAGCCTGGATTTTCGTTCAGATATTTGTTATACCAAGTATGAGGGTCATTTCCAGAGTCTTCTTTGTAAAGCAGTGTTTCTTAAAATTCAGTGGATTTCTCATTTAGGTTAGCAAAGTGAAGGAGGCAGATAGGGACTAACCACCATCCAGTAACTCAGGACCTGTGTAGATGTCACCTACAACACCAGGAAAACTTCATGTCACAATAAACTCATTGGCACTGTTGTGAAGAATATTATTTTAAAGCAAATCTACTCATTCTGATATTTGGATATTTAAAAAGGTGGTTCAGGATGCATATCTTGCATTTCCTTTTGAATATCACTACTCCCCATTAATTTTAGCTTCATACCCTAAGCACTTAGAGAAGCTACTGAATGCCAGTGAGGAGCAGAGGCTTAGCAGCCCTAGCTCAGCAGAAGTTTTGGGAGATCCAGACCGGTGTGTTCTTGTCGTCCTTCTTCTGTCTCCAGAATTTCTTTCATATCTAGTTATTAGGTTTCTAATGATCCTCCATTCCATTCCTCCCACTAACCAATCTCCATAAACATTCTGTTTTGGTTATCAGC
>VMDR010008789.1:0-35423 GCA_007922815.1 Macrotus californicus | reverse complement strand
CATGCAAAAAGAAATGAAAAGAAATCTGGGGTAGCAATACTCATTATCAGAAAAAATGGACTTTAAAACAGAAAAATATATAAAAGACAAAGAAGGACATTGCATAATTATAAAGGGGTCAATCCAAGAAGAAGATAAAATCATTATAAATATCTATACATTCAACATAGGAGCACCTAAATATATAAAGCAATTAATAAGGGGCATAAGGAGAGCAATCCACAGTAGTACCATAATAGTAGGGGATTTCAATACCCCACTCAAAACAATGGATAGGTCATCCAGACAGAAAATTAATAAGGAAATAATGGCCTTAAATATCACATTAGACCAGATTGACTTAATAGACATTTTTAGAACATTTTATCCTCAAATTGCTGAATATACATTTTTTTTCAAGTGCAAATGAAATATTCTCCAGGACAGATCACATATTATTAGTCCACAAACTAGGCTCAATAAATTCAAGAAGATTGAAATCATATGAAGCATTTTTTTTCTGACCACAATGGCATGAAACTAGAAATCTATTATAAGAAGAAAACTGGATAAAACACAACTATGAAGAGACTAAGCAACACTCTACTAAACAACTAACAGACCAAAGAGGAAATCAAACAGGAAATCAAACACTGTCTTGAAATAAATGAAAATGGAAAAACTAATTCTAAAATTTATGTGAAACCACAAAAGACCCTCAATAGCCAAAGAAATCTCAAGAAAGAACAAAGTGGGGGGTATCATGCTCCCTGCTATCAAACTATACTACAAAGCTACAATAATGAAAATAGTATGGTATCACCATGAAAAAACATATATAGACCAATGGAATAGAACAGAGAGCCCAGAAATAAATCCTCACTTATATGATCAATTAGTTTACAACAAAGGAGGTTATGATACACAATGGTGTAAAGACGGGCTCTTCAATAAGTGTTTTGGGAGAACTAGACAGATACATGCAAAAAGTGAAATTAGACCACTTCTTACGTTATGTATAAAAATGAACTCAAAATGAATTAAAGACTTCAATGTAAGACTCAAAACCATAAAACTCCTAGAAGAAAATATAGGTAGTAAACTTTGACCCTGCTCTTAGCAATATCTTTTTTGATATGGCTCTTGGGAAAGGGCAACAAAAGAAAAAATAAACAAAAGGAACTACATTAAACTAAAAAGTTTTTGCACAGTGAAGGAAACCATCAACAAAACAAAAAAGATGACCTACTGACTTCGAGAAGATATTCACAAATGATACTTCCAATAAAGAATTAACGTTCAAAATATGTAAGGAACTCATACAACTTAACACCAACTAAAATCAGTCCAATTAAAAAATGGGCAAAGACCTTGAATAGACATTTTTCTAAAGAATACATGCAGATGGCCAATAGACATGTGATGATGTTCAATATTGCTAATCATCAGGGAAATGCGTATTATAACCAAAATGAGATATCTCCTCATACCTGTCAGAATGGCTATCATCAATAAATCAACAAATAAGTGCTGGCAAGACTGTGGAGAAAAGGGAACCCTCTTTCACTGTTTGGTGGGAATGCAGACTGGTGCATCCACTGTGAAAACAGTGTGAAGTTTCTTAAAAAATTTTTAAAAAGAGCTGCTATAAGATCCAGCAATTCTACTCCTGGGCATTTATCTGAAGAAAAGAAAAATACTAATTCAAAAGATACATGTTCATTGCAGTATTGCTAGTAATAGCCAAAATAAGGAAGAAACCTAGATGTGCATCAATACATGAACAGATAAAGAAGATTTGTGTGTATAAAATGGAATATTATTCAGCAATAAAAAATAATAAAATCTTGCAATTGTGACAACATGGATGGACCTAGAGAGTATTGTGCTAAGTGAAATAAGTCAGACAGAGAAAGACAAGGAAAATGAGAAACAGAGCATGTATACATAGCAGAGCTGGGAGTCAATCCTGTGTAACCTGAATGTAACAGCCAGGCTCTTACCCACTGTATTGTACTGTCTCTTTCCTCTGTGTTGGAGGTTTTCAATCATAACTATGTTCTAAAATAACAACAGAAAAAGAAAGGAAGGAAGGGAGGAAGGGAGGGAGGGAGGGAGGGAGGGAGGGAGGGAGGAAGGAAGGAAGGAAGGAAGAGAGAGAGGAAGGAAGGAAGGAAGGAAGGAAGGAAGGAAGGAAGGAAGGAAGGAAGGGAGGGAGGAAGGGAGGAAGAGGAGCCACAACATTCCACACAGGGCCACACTGGGAAGCACCAGAGTGATCACAAAAAAGAATGAGGGGAAAATGTGGGCAAGAGCCTCTATTTTTGCTTCCATGGGAAGGAATGGACAAGAAGGGCAAGCAGACTTAGGATTGACTGTTTGAACCATTGCAGTGGGCTCTGGAGTGTGGGGGCTGTCTCTAGTATGAAAACCCAATAGGGGAGGTGGTGGTGGGATGTGTGGGCTCTAGATTGGTGAAAAAAAAAAAATTAAAAATAAATAAATAAACACAACAACTTGTCACCAGCAACCAATATCTGGTTTTAGATGTGGCTAGCGTGCCTTGTTGCTGTAACACAGGGGATATCACAATTCAACCGCAAGGGGTGGTGAAGGGTGTGGCTGCCAGATATTACCATACTTCTGGAAAGTTAGAAAACAAATGGTCTCAAATTTAGCAGTGACATGTGGGAATACAATTATTATACACTTCTTGAGACTGTCTCATTCCAGTATAATCATGTTTGGTTTTAGGGACCTATATTGGAGAAGTGAAACACAACTGGAAGACCAGAAATAGGTCAGCGTGATTGCAGAGCAGCCTTTTCAGTATTGTTGTGAGGCTTCTAATGGCTTCCTGTTGGTTTCCCAATCAGGAAGCTTCTCTTTAGACAAATACTATGCAGCTGGTTACTATGGCAATGATGGAGTACAGTTGTCATGGCGATGAAATTTTGGGGACCAGTTTCTTTAAAGGAGGTGCATTCATTAAACCTTGTCTTTCCTTCTTTCCCTAAAACTTGACCAAATTTCATAGTACTTTTAAAAGGGGTTCATATACAAACTCTATGATACAGTTCAGGATTTAGATTATCTTCTCTTATTCTTAGATCACATGGTTGAAGTCTTTTCAACTCTGTGATGAGAACAGACACCCCCCATGCAGAGTCTTTTATGGCTCATATTAAAGAGTGATGCTGCAGAAGCCAGGTTTCTTTTTATCACCCCAAAAAGGGTTTCTGCCAAATGCTACTGGATTCCTCCAAAGTTATTCTGGTGTAAAGTAGAATACAGTCAAAATAAATACAATGGCTGTAAATGATAAAGGGCATTTTTCCAGCTTTATTGAGGTATACCTGATGAATAAAAATGATGCATATTTAAGATGTGCAATGTGATGGTTTGATATAGGGATCCATTGTGAAGTTATTACCAAAGTCAAACTAATTAACACATCGATCACCTCACAGAGCACCCCCTTTTTGATGGTGACAACACTTGATATCTACTCACTTAGAAAATTGCAAATGTGCAATATATTATCACTGTAGCCACCATGCTGTACCTCAGATCCCCAGAACTTATTCATTTTATAGCTGAAATTCTGTACCCTCTGACCAGCATTTCCCCATCCCCCACCTTTGGCCTTGGCAAACACCAGTCTACTCTGCTTCTGTGAGTTCCACTCTTCAGATTCCACCTAATACAGGGGACATTTTTATTGATTCAACCCAATCACTTATTCCTCATTGATGTCTTTATTAGAATCCCTCTTTGAAGAAAATTATTTGGAAAAGCAGCAAAACCTGGCTGTGTGTGTGTGTGTTTAATGTCTGTTCTTATTTATTTGTTAGTCTTAGAAAATGTTTTGATTGGACTCAGACTTAGAGCTAGAAACTCTCAGATTGGACAGACTATGTCTCTTGGTAATCTTTTCCTGATATTTTTCTTTGGCCTCCTTGATTTTCTTAGCCAAAAGTATGGCATATTCTGTGGCCTCTTCCTTATTTTTCTTAGTAATATTATTTCTTCAGCGCAACCTGCCAATGTTTGTGTTGCAGGATGTGGAGCAACAAGACGCTGAATCCTGGGTTCTTTGGTCCTAGATTTCTCACCTTCTTTGTCTAGGGGCTTTCTCACAGCTTACTGGCAGACATCATTTAGTTTGGAGAGATTGAAAGTTTGCGGATCCTGCCAGCTCTTTTGGGACCCACACAACGAGGCACAGTAGTATCAATCAGTAAGACCAGGAATATCTTTCTCTCTCTTTTTTTTTTTTTTCAATGACCAAGTAGAGAACACTGAGATTGGCATCCAAAATGCAACCATAAACAGATGATTTGTGCTTTCTGTCTGCAGTCCTCCTTGGTCTATAACAGTAATGCCCCTTACTCAGTATCAGGTAGACATAGCCATGGGTCAAGACCCCTGCTTTGTGGGAAATCTTGTTTGTCCTTCCCCCCTGCTGGTTTGAACCACAAAACCCTTCCACTCTTCACCCACAGAGAGCATCAGTGGCAGCTTTTGTGGCCAGACACTTTTCATAAAAGGTATGAAGTTTACATTCATTGTTTGCTTCAATGAGCTCCTGGTAGCTTCATTCTGAAGCAGCTGACTGGCTCCAGGGCACCACAAAAAGAGCAAAGCCCAGCTCTTACTCCATCCTGGTGCTGGTGGAGGTTTCATTCCTCTTTGTTTAGAGTTCACTGTATGGGTAATCAACGGGAAATGTATGTTGTTCATATGTTACATAGATGTGATGAAGCTTTTTTTTTGACTGCTCCCAAAGAACTAATTTAGCTGCTCATTTTTTAGGTTCTGGAAAAGAGTGGTAATATTAACCATTTGGCTCAATTTGGGGTTGATTCAAGAATTTAGAGAAAATATATTGGAACAAGTTTAACTTCATGGACCTCTTGATTTTTAGATTACTTTTTGGTATATGAACATGAACTCTGAGGAAAAAGCTCTTTGGTATAAATTGATATTAAATATTTGCTACTATAGAATTTTTACATGTTATTTATGAAAATGATCTCAAGCTCTATTGTACAGGAAAATTCCCCAGAGTGTTTATAAAATGCAGGTTACTGGACCCCATTTCAGACCTATTGGGTCAGATTTTTGGGGGTGGAGCTTAAGAATTTGTATTATACACAGATATCCCAGGTGACCTTGAGGTAGTCTGTGGTCCAAATGGCATTAAGTATGGGAGGAAAGTGTTTATTGGAATGAAAAAAAGGATTTCTCATCTTCCATGCTTTTCTCTTACAAAAAAATATAGCACCAACATTAGCTTGAATTAGAGCACAATTATGACCTCTTCAGGAATAGAGGTCATTCTGAAAATCACAGACTTGGCGGAGACTTTTGGGAATCATCAATTCAATTCTTCTATCCCTGGATAATAAATCATGCAAGTAACATGGGGAAGCTCAAAATGATCAAAGTGCAGTAGGGATTGGAGACGGCCAAGGAGGGTCCAAAGCTCTTTCTTAGATGGGGCATCTGCTGGTTCTCTGACTGTGATGACATGCTTTCCTCTGCACATTAAAATAATACTTTAATTTTTTCTCTTATTGTAAAATGAGTAAATTTGTTATCAATACTAAAAACAAAACAAAACACAGACACTTCTGGCCAAGATGGAGGCATAGGTTGACACACTGTGCCTCCTCACACAACCAAAAGAAGGACAACAACAAATTTAAAAACAAAAAACAACCAGAACTGACAGAAATTCAAACCGTATGGAAGTCCGACAACCAAGGAGTTAAAAAAGAAACACTCACCCAGACTGGTAGGAGGTGTGGAGATGGGCAGCTGGGTGAAGAGGACTCGTGGCGGCAGCTGGCGGACCTGACGGGGTGGCAGATTACGGACTGGGTGACCCCACATTTGTATGCAGATAAACCAGGAAGAACTACTGGGGAGTGGGGGAGCGAGACAGACCACACAACCCAGAGTCCCAGCTTGGGGAAATAAAGCCTCAAACCTCTGATTGAAAACACCTGTGGGGGTTGAGGCGGCGGCAGTGGGAGAAACTCCCAGCACTGTGGAATTTCACAGGGGAGCTCTGGGGAGACCCACAGTGTCCTAGAATGTACACAAGCCCACCTACCCAGGAATCAGCACCAGGAGGGTCCAATTTGACTGTGGGCATCGGGGGAAGTGACTGAAAACCGGCAGAGAGTGGAGCAAGCGGCATTGTTCCCTCTTGGACCCCTCCCCCACAAACAGCGTCACAAGGCAGCCACGAGGTTGCACGTGGTTGCTCCGCCCTGGTGAACACCTAAGGCTCCGCCCCTTAGTACGTAACAGGCATGCCGAGACAAAAAAAAAAAACACAATATGGCTGAAATGAAAGAACAGATCAAAGCTCCAGAAAAAATAAAACTTAGCAACAAAGAGATAGCCAACCTATCAGATGCACAGTTCAAAACACTGGTAATCAGGATGCTCACAGAACTGGTTGAGCTTGGTTGCAAATGAGAGGAAAAAATGAGGCTATGCTAAGTGAAATAAAGGAAAATGTAGAGGAAATTAACAGTGATGGAAAGGAAACTGGGACTCAAATCAATGATTTGGACCAGAAGGAAAAGAAACATTCAACCAGAACACAATGAAGAAACAAGAATTCAAAAAAATGAGAGGCTTAGGAACCTCCAGGATGTCTTTAAACGTTCCAACATCTGAATCATAGGGGTGCCAGAAGGAGAATAGGAAGAGCAAGAAATTGAAAACTTCTTTGTAAACATAATGAAGGAGAACTTCCCCAATCTGGCGAAGGAAATAGACTTCCAGGAAGTCCAGAAAGCTCAGAGCCAAAGAAGTTGGACTCAAGGAAGCACACACCAAGGCACATCATAATTACATTAGCCAAGATTAAAGAAAAGGAGAGAATCTTAAAAACAGCAAGAGAAAAGGAGACAGTTATCTACAAAGGTGTGCTCATAAGACTGTCAGCTGATTTCTCAAAAGAAAACTTGCAGGTAAGAAGGGGCTAGAAAGAAGTATTTAAAGTCATAAAAGGCAAGGACCTACATCCAAGATTACTCTATCCAGCCAAGCTATCATTTAGAATAGAAGGGCTTCCCAGATAGGTCAATTTAAAGGAGTTCATCATCACGAAACCCTTACTATGTGAAATGTTAAAAGGACTTATCTAAGAAAAAGATCAAAACTATGAACATAAAATGACAACAAACTCATAGTTACTAACAACTGATCCTAAAACAAATAAAAACAAAAACAAACTAAGCAAACAACTAGAACAGGAACAGAATCACAGAAATGGAGATCACATGGAGGGTTATCAGCGGGGGAGTAAGAGGGGGAGGGAGGGGGAAAAGGTACAGAGAATAAGTAGCAAAAATGGTAGGTAGAAAATAGACAGGGGGAAGTTAAGAATAGTATGGAGAAGCCAAAGAACTTATATGTATGACCCATGGACATGAACTAAAGGGGGGCAATGTGGGTGGGAGGTGGTGTGCAGGGTGGAGGGGAATAAAGGGGGGGGGAATGGGAGAACTATAGTAGCATAATCAATAAAATATATTTAAAAAAACAAAAGAAAACAAAAACAAAACACATATAAGCAGAAAGGGAAAATAAGCAATCACCGGTAATCTCACCAGCTGAAGATAATTACGGTTAATACTTTGGTGTCTGCAGTATCCGAACTCTCGCTAGGGACAGATGCCCAACTGAAACTACCCTGAGTTAAAAAAAGGAAAGGTATTGGCTTATGAAACTGGTAAGTCCAAGGTCATACAGTAGTTAGTTTTAGGCTCATCTGCATTCAAGGGCTTACACAATATCATCAAAATTTAGTTCCTGTCACTTTTCCTTTCTGTCTTGAGGTGTTTTCTTCTCCTCTGGTTCTATTCTCAGGCAGGCTCGCTGATGATGGCGCCCGCAGCTCCAGGCTTACATCTCACTGGCTCGGCAACCTCAGGGACAAGAGAGAAACTATTTTCCATCAGGAAAACACAAGCCCCAGGATTGATCCTAATTTGGCCCATGGCCCACCCTCAAATCATCTAATCTTGTGAGAGGGATGGAGTGTGGTGACTGGGCAAGATTAGGTCATTTTACCATTTACACATTCGACTCATATCTGCCCACTCTCCACCCCATCTACAAATTTCCTAGGCCTCTGAGAAGAGGATCCAAACTCCTCACCAGGGGGGCGAGCCTCTGCATGGTCTGGCCTTTGGCTCACTTTCCTGTTTCAAGTCCTTCCTCTGCGCCAGACAGCGCTGGGTTTCTTGTTGTTTCTCAAACATTTCAAGCATAACCCCGCCCCCAGTTCAAGGCCTCTGTACTTGTTCTCTCTGCTTAGGAGATTCTTAGAAATTGCTTAGATGTCAGTGCGGTTTCTCTTCTCACCTCACTAAGTCGTTGTTCAAAGAAGCTTTCCACGGTCCCTGACTTAGGGCAGTGCCCCTTGTCCCTCTCTACCCTGCTTTACTCAGTTGTGGCGTTTACTCTGGTTATAATTAGGCAATAAAAATCCCATGACCACTTAAAGTTATAAACACAGCCTTGGTTCAGTCATTTATAATTTTAAGTTCCATAATATAAATAATATAAACTTAAAATTCAATTTGAATTAACATTCTCCTTCCCCACTCCAGCTGGGATCTCTCTTCTGGCTGTTTGCTTACTACTTTCTCAGCACTTAGGAATCCAGCTCCATTTCTCCAACGTTCTGTCCTTGTCTCCAGGCAATCCTGGGACCAGGACATAAGATGACACTCACTCAGCCTTCCTATGCATAGAGCTTGGCCCACACCAGGTATTGCTGGCCCTGCCAGACTTTGGAAGTGCAGCTGGCCCATGCTGGCACCTCTCTGTCACCTCTCCATCAGCACCTAGCCAGCCTGGCTATGCCCCACCCTAATGATCTCACAGGGGAAGACTGCCCACTCCACTGTGTCCCTCAAGTGCAGGCCCTAGATTAATATATTGAACTTTTGGGGGTTTCCGTTGGCGGCCTGCCCACTAGAGGTGAAGAGAGGACCAGGCATTTCCAGTCTTCTCCTTGGAGAGAAGCTCACAGCACATACCCACTTCTCTCCAAAAATCCTCTTCATAAATCATTCTCCTAATATTCATTTTTACACATCACTAGAGGAGAGTGAGGCATTCTCCAGCTTCTGGTGAAATCCTTTGGACATTTGCATGTTGTTCGGCCTCCTAGGGTAGAATGTGTTTGGTCCCTCAGGGCAGCTCCCAGTTTTATATCCTGGTACATAGCAGTAAATGCTCTGTGAAGAAAACAAAGCCAGGTAATAGAATAAAGGGGACATGGGGAAAGTGTTGTTTTTTATTTTCCTGCGAATAAAAATCACTTAAAATTTATTTAATTTGCAAAGGTAACACAGTCACACAAATCACACAGACACAATGTGCATTAAAAAGTACTCCGCAAGGGTCTCCCTTCCACCTCCGTCTGCCGTTCACCAGTACCCGCCACTCACGCTGCCAGGCAATGCCTGTGAGCACTTTTTGTGTGTCCTTACAGAGTTTCTTGATATAAACAAGCAAATACAAGAATGCATTCTTACTTTAACCCCTCCTTACACAGGTGGCAGTATACCACATGCATTGTTAGGCGCTTTGCTTTTTTACATGATTGTATGTATTGGAGAGCTTCCCATGCCAGGACTTGGAGATCTTTCTCATTCTTCTTTATAGCTGTGAATAGTCCACTGTATGAGCGTCTGTACGTTATCCAACGTGTCCTCTGCTGGTGAGCACTGAGCTTCTTCGCGCCTTTCGTTATTCCAGATGTTGTGATGGATGACTTTACACGTGTACCGTTCCCCCGTGTGTGAATGTATCTGTAGGATAACTTTGTAGAGGTGGAATTACTGGGCCAGAAGGGATATGTATTTGTGATTTTGATCACTGTTGCCAAATTGCCCTGCAAAGGGGAAGAATAGATTTACATCTGCTCAGCCTGCATCCAGGGTGTTGATTCAGGAGGGTTGTCGGGACGGCTTCTCTGCAGAGCTGACATTTGAGCAGCAAGCTGAGTACCAGTAAGGAGACAGCCAGGTGAAAGTCCGAGGGAAGCCCATTCTAGGTAGAAGGAGCTAGGGGAAAGGTCTGAGGCAGAAGCAGCACAGTGTGTTAGAGGAACGCAGAACTGCCAGCATGGTGGGGGTGTCCGGAGGGGGACAGTGAACCAGGTAAAGTAGAAGGGTTTGGCAGAGCTGGATCACGTTGACCCAGGTTGGGAGTTTAGATTCTATTCTAAGTGGCATGGGAGATCATCACAGCGGGTTTAAGTGGGGGATGAGGTGAGGTGTTGTCCATTTTAGATTATCGACTGCTTTTTAAGAAATGTCTTTGTCTCATCAGAGCAGACTGAATCCTAAGTGCAATATAAACACCCATCCCGAAAGCCTCTTCTCAGTGGAGATCTAAGAAAACTGTAGATGCCCGTGTGATTAAAGACGAGCACACTTTGGTGAAGTGCTAAGAGCTAAGTCACACCATAGATCCATACTAAGTACGTTAAAAATAAAGGAAAAGGGTGTCCATAGGAACAGTGAAAGCCTGGAACCATTCAGAGCTCAGTCTTGCCTCCAACTGCCTGCAGATGTTTTTACCATTCATTCCCTGGGTCCTAGATTCCCCAGCTCAGGAATATGACAAAGATACTCCAGTCCATGGGGGAGCTTATTTTGACTTGAGCAGACATAGTTCTTCCCTTTGATTCCCATAAGCCATGATATAATGGCAACGGGACAACTAGAAAACTCAAATGTTAACAAGTTACCTTAATCTCTCTTGCAGAGTTTAAAATAACATTAAATTTTAAGTTGACTCTCAACTCTCTAGGAATTTCCCTGGGAAATGCTGGAAATAAGAAAATAACTTCTTCTGTTCTTGGTTGGACAAAAGAGCAATTAATCACCACCAAATAAATGCTGAGGGAAGGGTACTAGACCCAGTTATGGGATATGTATTTTTACTGAAATGTTGATTTATTCCTCAATGGTTTGGACATCTCAGTCATGGTCCAGCAAGTGCCTCTGTGTCAGTGTTGCCCATTTTGGATTTACTGCTTCAGAGGACACTGCTGTCTCAGCCCCTGGGTCTGCCTAGAGCAGGGACTTTGTCCAGTGCTGTGCTTTGGGCATAACTCTCAAAGGCCAGCAGCCACTCAGCTGTAGTGGCTTCTCTGCCACAGTGTGCATTGCTGTCGGACGGAGCTGGACAACTTCTGCAGCCTCAAGGTACTTGGAAACAAGAAGGAACCTCCAGGACAGGGTGTCTGACCTGCAGCCCGCTGGCCGCAGGAGGCTCAGGATGGCTATGAATGTGGCCTGACACAAAATCATAAATTTACTTAATACCTTTTTTTGCTCATCAGTTTTCGTTAGTGTTTGTATATCTAATGTGTGGCCTAAGACAACTCTTCTCCCTCCAGTGTGGCCCAGAGACGCCAAAAGGGTGGACACCCCTGCGTGGGGGGAGGGATAAGAGCCTGGAAAGGAATGGATGGACTTTTGGAAATTCAAGTGTGACTGGCAGTTGGGGGTCAGGGTCCAGGCAATTTAATTTTAATGATATAATAAGGGTGAATTACACCATCAAATTGGGTGGCTTAACAATGACCTTCTCTCTTTATTGTAGCTAATATTTTCACATCTAGGACTTCCTGGTAATTATTTCATAGAAATTTCCCCCATTGTACTGCATCATCAAGACTCAATTATAATATCTTCATTCGAATAAATTCCTGAATTCCAGTAGACTTATATAACTTGTGACCTGCATTCGACCTACATATGAATTCCTGTTTTGAAATTTTGCCTATTTAATGTAAATTATTCCCAGAGCCCATAGGTGATTTTTTTTTTTGGCACATTATCAGATACATTTGAACCTCTTTTCCCCACATAAATCATTGGAGACTTGTTCTTTTTTTCTTCATTAACGTCCTCTCATTCCAAACGAGCTATATTATAGCTTTTCTTTTTCCAAGTAGAAATTTATGAGACATTATAGATGGTCATTTTACTTACTTATTTTGGTCAGGTGTTCCATTTGTTCAAGAAGCATCTGTTGTTAATGTATTTTGCTTCATACCATGCTAAGTAAGTTTTCCCCATTTTTTATCATCTTTTTTTCTTGGTGGCTCAGTGGATTGAGCACCAGCCTGTGAACCGAAAGGTTGCCAGTTCCATTCCTGGTCAGGGCACGTGGCTGGGGTGTGGGCCAGGGCCCCGGCTGGGGGTGTGTGAGAGGCAACCATGTGTTTCTCTCACATTGATGTTTCTCTTCTTCCTCTAAAAATAAATACTTAAATAACTATTTTTTTAAAAAACCCTCAAATACCTCCAAAATAAAAGGAAATCTTTGTCCCACTGTTTTGCTCCTAAATGCTAAAGTGGTTAAACCAAATAAAGCAAGGGTAAGTCTGGGCGGTGTCCTTTCCAAGCCATCTTCTCTTGAGGCAGCAAACGGGGCGCCGCCAGCCCTCTGACGCAGAAAGGTGCCGTGTTGCGGCTGTTGAGACCAGCAGAATTTGGGGCATTCTCCCTGGTCAAACAGTCGGTCTGGACTAGAGTTTACTTCTTTAACACGTAGGGTTGTATTTACTCTACCCTCTAGAATAACTATTTTAGCTTTATAGGTTTCCCCCACTATCTGAAAGTAGAGAGCTCCTATAAAACCTTTTATAGGTGAAATGGCATGAAGTGAAGAAGCAATTGCCATTCATTTACATGGAAAAGTTTTTTTGAGAGTTCCCTGACACAAAATTCAATGCACGTGTTTTTATTTACCATAAAAAGCTTGATTACATCCAGTTTTACACTAAGGTAACACCCTTACGCGTTATCTTAGGTTTTTCTGATATCCTGGGGCACATCTTGCTTTTGGATGCACGAAAAAAGTTGAGATACAGCACAGACACAACATTCAAAGCTGCGTGCAGCTCCTGGGAGGCACTTGGCGGGGCCTCTCTCGCTGCCCCTGGAGGTGCACTCTGCCTCTGTATCAGCTCGCTGCAAAGCAAATGCTCTTTTTGCTTTTCATCTTTTTTTGTAAAAGTGAAAATGCTCTTCAGATTTCTCTTGGTTAGCCAAAACAGTTACTAATGTAGATGGTTCATAAAAGGGAAGTGCTGTAACATAAACATTTGAAGAGGAGGATGCCCGTATTAGGAAGAACATTCTTTCTGAGTATGTACATCAGGTCTTTCTGCTGCATGCAACAGCAACCAACTCTGGCTGCTCAGTCAGGAAGGATTTTCTTAAGAGGCTAAAGGGGGTGCTTCTGCTTGAAGGTGGTGATTTGAAGGCAGCCATTTGCCTATGTTATCTCCCGATACTTCTCTCACTGACAATAAAGGGCATGGAAAAGACATAAACCCACACGTTAAAGAGAACGAGAGGTAGCAACAGGAGGGTCTCTCTCTCTCACACAACACACATTGACGCCCAGCCAAGTCCCAGCTCTCCAGCAACTCTTGCTGAGGACTGACCTTGATAAAATGGCTGTCTCTTTTATTTATTTTTGTTATTGTAGGAGGCAAGTTTTCTATCTGTTATGTAGAAAGAGATAAATGGATAGTGAAGAATGGTAAACTTCACCGTGATTATTTTCCAGAGATACATTGACCATCTTTTCCAAAATCCAAATGGGGATGGGCCCTGGTCAGGTGGATCAGCTGGTAAGTGTGTTGTCCCAATACACTGAGGTTGAAGATTTGACCCCCCAGTTACGGCAGACATAAGAAGCAGCCAATGAATGTATAAACAAGTAGAATGACAAATCAATGCATCTCTCTCAGATCAATAAATAAAAAAATAAAAAAATCTAAATGGGGATATATGGCCCGTGGGATGGACTTTGCCAGTTTTTGGCACTTTCGAGCAAGCTAGGGGAATTTTCCACTGTAGGAGTCCTAAGTGTCCAAGGTAGTAGCCAGAAAACTCCTTTTCTCCACCTTCCTAATATTCTTACAGGGTGCTGGGATAAGGACAGTGGGAGCTGACAACCGGACAGACCCACAGGGGACTCTAATTCGGGAGTGAGGAATCTAGGTGTGCACGGAATGGAGGGCTGAGGCCCTTGGACTTGAGGCGAGCCGGGAGATGCAGGACTGTGAGGCCTTTCCTGGAACAACCCCATAATTTGACGTGGGTGTTTGGTCCTGTGGGGCAGCCTCTACATCCATTCTCAGGAGGCCTTCCAGTGGCTTAGCTCAAAGTCACTCCATCAAGTTTTGGGAAAACATATCCTTTAACAGATGGCTCGTGTTTTATTTTTGGTTCATTTACTTGTCTATGTTTAAAGATTTCTCCATACTATACCCAAAGTTTAATCAGGAAATACTAAATATAATACCAAGCTACACAGCAGTGAAAAATGGAAAAAAAGCCCACTGCTATGTGCAAGAACACAGACCGCCCTCAGACGTAAATTTCAACAAAAGAAGCCACACACAAATCTATACACCGTGAGTCCATCATTGACAGTTACAATGACAGGCAAAACCAGACCTGCTTCTCATTGGGATATTGATGAACTTCAGAGAGGCACAAGCCTAGCTTCTGGGATGCTGATAATGTGCTATTTCTTCATCCAGGTGCTGAATACATCGCTGTGTTACTTTGTGAAAACCCTTGTATTAATGACCTGGGCACTTTTCTGTGTGTATTTTAATGCCAGTGAAGTTTTTTCCTCTTGATTTATGTGCTATTTTTTTTTTTTTACTTCACATCTCTTATCACTATTCAACCCAGCACATTGCTAATATAGTTTTATAAAAACTACTTAAAATGTACTACAAGTCCTCTAAGAGTGAGTTTTTCTTTTTTAAGTTTGAAGAAAAAAAACACATCAATACCCCAGGGAAATTCTAAACATAGCGTATACCTAAGAATTGCATTTCAATTTATTCAAATGAAACCAAAGAGCAGCTTGTCAAGGTTTCCTATGCCAAGGAGTTCTCAAGGAGATTTCAAGCTGGTGAGCCTCTAGAAGGACTGCCCTCTCAGCCTCTCACTAGGCTCTCCCAGTCCCCCTTCCCTCCTACGCAGGAGTCTCCCAGCTCCAACTCTGAAAAGCCCTGGCTTCATGGTCAAGGGCCTGTGCATGAAGCCTCATTTTCAAATTCACCAACAAAAATGAATGTGAGATAACATTTTTTTAAAACATGTAGTTTCACATTATTTAATGCAACTTGGTTCTCTGGGGGGTAAACAGTGATTAGAAAAAGAAAGGAAAGGAATGAAAGCACCGTGGAGAATCACACACGAAACCCGAAGCAGACAAAGGCAGCCAGAACTACCTTATTTATTATAAAGATACACCGTGAAGAACAGACCTGACTGTATACTGAAGCCTGGAATGGTACATGCCAAAATGTACAGTACTATACATAAAAGTGCATTGTCACAACAGAGTAACAAAACTTTTGTTTTTCCTCCCAGAACTGTAAAAGCACCCCCCTTTATTTTCACCTCGGAGACAAGGGAATGTAAGGAGGCGAGGCAGACAAGAGCGGAGGCGAACACTAGGGCGAGGGCCACAGCAGCACGCGGGCGGAGAGGGAGGGGCGGACGCAGGGAGAATTACTGTGGGCAAGGCCGGGTCACAGCCACAGGAAAACAGAATGTGATGACGGACAAGGCTGCAAGATGGGACAAAACTGAGCACCCGAGGCACAGGAAGAGTCGGGATGGAAAAGCTGGGAGAAAGCAGAGGAAGTTTCAACACTCAAATTGGGGCGGGGAGTTGGAAGGGAGGGGCAGAAGAGGGCGGAGGTGGGCGGGGCAACAGTGAAGAGCCAGGCTAAAACTAAAATAGAAAGGCACTTTCACATGTACATACTACAGATGTACATTGACACAATTAGGTAACAGTCACAAGCAGGAAGCTACCAGTACTGCAATTGCTCAACGGACAGGAAAGGACAACACTGGTTTAATTGGGTGGGCAGGGGCTGCCCTTGAGCCCCTAGGCAAATAGCAGTCTTTCTTGTTACACAACCGCTTAACTATGCTTGAAACATCTATAGTACCCATCACACGACACACTGAACTTGGATGAATGCTCTCAGGGGGGCATTCACAAACGCACGGTTTATATATTTTCTTTTACTAAACAGTTTCTATGATAGGCATTGTGGAACCCAGAACAATTATATAAACATACAAAATTCCCTACATAATTTAAAGATACAGGTAACCATCTCGATTATACCACGCAGACTATTTTTAAGGAAGTATACTAGGGTAAGTGAGAAATCAATTTCCAGTTCCTTTGACCTGCGGAAGTCGCCCTACACCACGCCTGACCCCCCTGGTGGCTGGGTTATCAGTTCAGGGGATGATGGAGTAGGAAGCTTTCTTTACACATGGGTGGAGCTTCACTTCGAAGCTGCTCTGTGGCTCAGGGCCTGGCAGGTAATGCAGAGCAAGGCTCAGTCCCACATGCAATTCCTGCATATACGGTGTCTCGCTGCTGTGGCCAGGAATGAGTGTTACCCCGATCTGAAGTCTTCTAATCCCTCCACAGACCCACAGGCTCCTAATTTTGGATGTTAGAGGCTGTAATGATCAAAGTTTCTTCAGTTTGCAGATCCCAGAGGCTTTGTCATTCCTAAATGCTAAGGAGACTACTGCTGTCCTCACTGTCTTCTTCTTCATTAAATGATAAGCTCATTTTTGGAAATGGCAAAAGTACAAAGACTGAAAGCCGAACTGGTACCACCTGACCCTTCGTGCTCTATGTCCACTGATCACTGGCCACGCTCCTGGCAGTGGATTTAGGGGGACGCTGCTGTAAATGATTCTACGGGTAGCTCAAGGGGCACCTAAGTCAGATTACGTTGTAGGAAATGTGCAAAACTGTTGAACAATAGCTTTACAAGGGGCCATTCAACATGTTGAAAGAACTTAGAGCACTCATTAGAAAACGTGCACTAAGTGCCTTTTCCTCGATGCTAATCCACGCCCTGACCCAAACCACAAGGCCAACTTGGTCAAACTCCTTCAGCGAGCTCAGTGGAGGGGATGTGAACATCCAGTGACATGAACTGTGAAATATTCTTGTGTGAGTGGACTCAGGTAATCTCTGTAGAACTGTCATTTCCCCATCACCAACATGACCCCATTCTCAAACTGCACACGAGGACTGCCACGATCCTGGAGACTGTAGGCATCATCTCCCCATTCCCTGCACTTTCCCGCTCCCTTGTGCATGCTACATCTGTGGCTGTAAGGCGGACTGCGTGCCAGGTAGAACCTCTAACCTGCTGCAGCTTTTAATGAGCTGACCAAGTGTGAGTCTGGATGCTTTGTGAAGTGGCCACCTTGTCCTCTCCCTGGAATCTGAAGACTTTTACTAAACAATATGGACAGGTGAGTCCCTACTGAGTCCTTACTCACTGTGAGTCACAACTTCCCCTGGGAATTGGGGAAAAAAGGCCTCAGGATGACAACAGGGGTTCGGAGGGAAAAGCTAGAGACAGATAAAGTAAGGAAGTGATGGGACAGTTATTAGGAGCTGTTTCCTGGAAGGCATAGCCTCTGAGGCTCTGAGAGCTTAGAACAGCGAGTCCTCTGCCACCCCAGGCAGCTGAGTCCCAACTAGGTGGGGGAAAGGCCACCCTCATTCATCCCAGGGGCAAACAGGGAGATGTGGGGAGGATTACCAGGGGAAGGTCTGAAGAACTGAGCTTGGAGTGAGACCTGAAAAGTTATAGTTAAAGCTTACAAAAGACCCTTTTCTCCTACCTTTTGATTCCCTCCGTTAACATATTACACTTCCATCAAAGATGGAAAATGGTTTCTAAAAATCCTTTTTATTTTAATTTCTAAAAGATTTAAAGTTCCCCTTCCCCCTCTATTACTTCTACCTTTGTTCTTTGCTCCTGTCTCCCCATGTAGTGGCAGAGAGTTAGAAACCAAAGTGGAATCCAGAAAAAACTGGGAGATTATTTAGGAAAGTTTAAATTTCCTACGGAATTTGGGAAGAGTGTTTAAAAGGCTTAGTGCTGTTTGAAATTTCGTCCTGGCTGTCTCCATGTGTCCAAGGTGCTGAAGGACCACTGACCCTCAAGAGGAAGGGCGAGGGGTTGGACAAGATGCTGAGTGGGGCCTCTTTTTCAAGAAGGGCGAAAAAGCTGGTTCTGAAAATTAAGAGGTTTAAAAGCTTACCATTCCTGGAAAATACGTGGAAAAAACTTCGCTATCCAATTCATTAGTGAAATTAGGCTTTAGGCAAGCAAGCAGCAGTGTGACTTTGAAAGGTAACTATTTCATTAATTTAATCTCTGTTTGCATTAGATGATAGCCTGGCAAACTGAGGTAGACATCAAAGTCATGGTCTTGACTGTAGCCCAGACTCTCATTCTTCCCTGCATGAGGCACTCACAAGAGGGCTCAAAACGTCCATACTGTGTGAGTCTTAGGTGGGCAGGCAACTGGCCGGGAGTTTGAAACCAAACTTAGAAGGAAATCAATGGTGGTCCAGAGGGGTTAGTTCTGGCCATCCATTTATCTTAAAAAACAGAAAGGTCTCTTCATGAGTAAGTTCAATGACAGACTAGATTAAATGCTTATAGGTTTACAAGTGACATAAGCTGCTGCTGGTGGGAGAGTGGTGATTTGTACCTTAGCAAAAACGACCACATTCAAAGCAACCTTTTTAAGATAGAAAAAATAGAGCATAAATACGGCTGGAGAAAAACTGTCCATGTGCACGGTGCCAGAGAAGGAGGCCCTCATGGGGCTGGGTGACTGGTAGTTGCACAGACACCACATGTGAAAGGAAAAGGGGGAAAAAGTGGCCATGGCTCCAAGGTGCAAAGTCAGGAGGAAACGGTCCTGGAACCGTGAGGTGATCCTCCCGCCGCGGCCGGCGCGGCTCCCACTCCAGTACCACGGCCCGTTCTGGGTTGGCTCAGAGAACCAAGAGGAGAGGAAAGGTGGGCACTCATGCAGGGTCATCGGGACTCTGCAGCAGGTTTAAAGGAGCCAAGACCCTTCGGTCAGGAGAAGAGAAGGCTGTGTGACCCGAGTACCTGTGTGCATCTGCTCTCTCCATTCCCGCAGAGGAGAACACGGGGGTTTAGGGAGCTGGAAATGTCGTCTAGGCAGTTATAACCACAGATCTCAGGAGTTTGTGGAGTAGTGTGACCAGGAATCCTTTAAAATTAGACTGTTCTAGTCCTTTGTGAATGCACGGGATGGAGTCGGAAATCTAGGGCCTGGTTAGGCTCGTAGAAGGAGTCACATCGATAGCTCTGGAGAACTGTCTTTCTCTCTCTCTCTCTCTCTCTCCTTTCCCAGGTTTAGTTCAAGCAGTAACTATAGAGGTTCTACCTTCTTCTGCTAGTCTTTAACCTGGACCCAGGGAAATGACTTATTAGGAAAGAGGCAACCATCCAATAATTCCGGCTGTGGGCTGAAGGTCCCATGGGAATGTCCGTCCCACTGGGACAACTGCAAGTCTTCAGTATGAGCTGAACCCTGCCCCCAGCATGGAAGCAGAGATGCTCACTGTCAGCTACCACACAATGCCATTATCACCTTTCAGCCATCACCCCAAGTGCCACAGAGCAGCGCCGGTTACACTCCAAAGCCTGGGGCTCAGAAACTTGTGCCTCTGGACTGAGCCGTGTCTGACCCACGGGTCGCCCGAACCCCGAAGCACTGTACAATGCAGAGGGCGGAGTGGGGTTGCCTTCATCACAAATGCTGCAGCATTGAATTTTCAAGTAAGTCTAAGTGTGTCTACTGTCTTTAAAATGACGTGTGTCCAGTCATTTAAAAAAAAGAAAGAAATTACAAAATACAAATGCCCGTGTTACCTTAGCTAGTCTCAGATGGTACATTTGAGAACATAGAAAAGTCAGAAGATCTCCAGTTATAAGCACAAAACTAAGGAAAGGTATGGATCGGTGGCTTTTGTCATCGACCCATTTTCTTTTTTAATCACCTCCTCGTCTGACCTTGCTCGGTGGTCTTTACATGGTGCAGGACTTGTCTGTTGGACCCTGGGAAGGAGGTGCAGGTCCTACAGTTGGGTTTGTTTTTGGAAGAACTGCAGGTTTCGGCCTCAGGGCTGGAGGCTTTAGCTGCACGCCCATTCTGGGCGCCACCATAGGTTTGAAAGTGCTCATGGTGTCACTGGAGGAGCTGGTGCTTCGTCGGATCTGAGGCTCTGAGCTCCTGAGGGCCACGTTGTGCAAAGGGCTGAGAGAGTCTGTGGACGTGGCTGGGGTGGGAGAGTTTTTGACTTGTTCTAAGGTATCCAGAACCACGTCCGGGGCGTGCTTCGCCGTACTCTGCCTCTCCAGTTCTCGGAGTTCATTCAAAGCAGTGTTCATTGTCTCTTCAATATCCTGTTGTAAAATCATTAGAAAGAGAGAGAACACAAACGGGTAATTAATACCCATGCATAGAAACCCAGTATTTCATTTCAAAACAAACAGGCCAGCAAAAGCATGAATGCTTTAACTTCTCAGTAGGTAGAAAGGGTACAAACATAATGACATCTCATGCAATTATTCTGACTCTGAATGTTCAGGAGACCAAGATGCAGTGGCTCATGGAGCCATTTACTGAACACTTGCCATCTAAGGCACCAGGTACCCTTCTGGTGGTTTCTACCTTCCATGTTGACTTTTTATACAGAATTCTACTTCACTTTATGGTGAAAGGTAGCTGAAGTTCAGATACCATAACAATTTCTCAAGAAATAAAAGTGAATCGCAAGAAAAAGTCAGGTTTCTCTCACTCATTCAACAAATAATTGTTGAGCACTTCCTATGCGCTTGGCTAACTCCTGGCAGTTCCTCAAAAATCAGCGTGAGCGTTCCCCGCATGACATGACTGTGACCAGTGGATCCCAGTGGAAACAGTGCCGCCCACAGAGGGCATGTTTGTAATACAGTGTGTGTGTGTTTAAATGCCATAGCAACGGGGTGGCATTATCAGCCTTTGGCGGGCAGGGGCCAGACACACTAGCTATCTTGCAGGTGTCCTAGGTAGTTTACACGCAGTACACTGTCCTATAACTTGTTCAACTTTTGCATGTCCTCCAGAGTTATATGGGTGAAAATCTGTTTATACTAACCTGAACCTAGAACCTAATTCTTTTTTATATATAAACATAAAATATATATTTTAAAGATTTTCTTTATTTTTAGAGAGAGGGGAAGGGAGGGAGGAAGAGAAGGAGAGAAACATCGATTGGTTGCCTCTCACACGCTCCCAGCTGGGACCTGGCCTACAACCCAGGCATGGGCCCTGACTGGGAATCGACCGGGCGACCTCTCCATTCTCAGGCTGGCGCTCAGTCCACTGAGCCACACAAGCCAGTATTCTTTAATGGTGTTAAGTTTTCTAGGAATAAAGTGGTCACATAAATTATACTCTATTTTGACTGGGACTAACCCAGGGTTGTCCACCACTTAAGAAAAATCACATCGCTGATAGAGATACCTTTCATGGAATTTGAGTTAAGACTAATTTAATACTTTTACATCAGTATGCATTTTAATTTTTTTTACATGTTTTTTGTTTAAAGATTTTATTTACTGATTTTTAGAGAGGGGGGAAAGGAGGGCGACAGACAGGAAGAGAAACATTGATGTGAGTGAGAAACATCAGTTGGTTGCCTCTCAAATGTGTTCTGACCGGGCCGAGCATGCAACCCAGGCAAGTGCCCTGACCAGGAATCGAACTGGCATTTTGCTTTGCGGGATGATGCCCATCCAACTAAGCCACGCTGGTCAGGGCTCAATGTGCATTTTTTAATTGTATTTTTGTAATTCTACAGGTTGGTGAAAGGATCTCACTATTTCATTTGTCGTCTAGTGTTGTTAAGCATTACCTGAAATACATTTGTTTTAATATTTACGGCCTTTTATTTTTCCTTTATATTATTATATTCAGAGATTTATATATATATTTAAATTAGGTATTTTATCTATCAATTTACTTCAAATACTAAAGGGGAAATTACAAAATATTTTGTTTCCAAATATGGAGTGTGCTCCATCAAAGGATAAATGGATAAGTAAAATGTGGTATATACAGACAATAGAATATTACGTGGCTTTAAATAGGAAGAAAATCCTGCCACATGCTACAGCATGGATGACCCCTGTGGATATTATGTTAGGTGGATAGGCCAGTCAGAAGGACAGATACTGCCTGGTTCCATTTATACAAGGTGGTCACAAGCACAGACTAAGCAGAAAGTAGAATGGTGGTGGCCAGGGGCTGGGGAGAGAGGAAAGGGGGGTTGTTCTTCAGTGGGTATACTGTTTCAGGTTTACAAGATGAAAACGTTCTGGAGATGCGTGTCATAACGAGGGAATACACTGAAGCATACAGTTAAAAATGGTTAAGATGGTACACTTCACATTATGTGCTTTTAGCATCCACGCACAAAAGAAGTGGAGTACTGTGTCAGGCAGGGTGAGTGGAGGACCTCTCCTTTCACTCACCTGGAGCATAACCCCTCACGGCCATGCAGCTGATTTCCACGTCTAACTCCCTCCCTGGACTGTAAGCACCTTCAGGCAGTGGCTGGCTACTGATTTAACTTTGCGTCCATAAAGCCTAGCATAGGACCCGGCATACAGTAAGTGCTCAATAAAGGCTTGCTAAATGAATAAACCAAAACATGATGATCACATATGGATGTTGTAGTTTAAAAAACTGCATCAGGGATTCCACTGATTTATTTAATGAAAGAATTTGCATATTTTTTTTGTACGAACACCATGATGGCAGGCTTAGTTGTCCCCCTGGGAAATCTGGAGATGAGAGATGGAAAGATAAATAAAGGACACAGCTGGAAGCCATTTCATGAGGATGACATCACTTTTCAACAGATTACTTTCATATGTGACTTCCATTTGACGCTAAGCATATGGATTTGTTTTTATAACAAGTTTTTGCCCCAGAGAGAAAGCAGAGAGCCTTGTTTATCTGTTGAGTTTTTGTTTTTATGACTTACAATGAACGGATTTCCTGGTTTTAGAAGCAAAATGGTTAAACAGACCTTATTAGATCGTCCCACCCCCAAGCTCCCAACTCCCTGTCTCTGGAACCCCAACCCGCTTCACCTGATTGTTACACGCAGCGATGCTACAGCTTTCTGGAATCATTAGTCAGCTGTGCTCAAGTATCGCTGGTTCTCAACAGGCCTCAAAGGGTCCCGCATAGATAGCACTTCAAATAGACAAAACCAAAAAGGTCAAATGTCTTTTTGTGTTGAAAAACTGTTATGTGCTTAAAACTGGTTTAATTAAAAAAAACACACACACATTAAACTCCTTACATAATCTAATTTGCTATCCAAAATTCTTTTTACTTAGGACACTGAAAATATCTTGGAAATGTGTCCTATCAATGCAGGTTTTCTTGGGTGCTTTTTATTAAAAATAATGCATCTTTAATACTTCTCCATATTTGTTCCATTCACTTCTCATTCACTCTCTTTTTTTGTTCTATTCAGTTTTAAGCTTCAGTGGTCCCTGCAAGCTGCTTTAAATTACCCGAATGGCAAGGTCTGAATCTGTTCCCCTCCTTTGTCACTGGCTATACACGCACTTTTCTTTTTAATCCTCACTCAAGGACATATTTACTGATTTGAGAGACAGGAAGGAGGGGAGGAGGGAAGGAGGGAGGGAGGGAGAGAGAAAGAAATCGATGTGAGAGAGAAACACTCATCAGTTGCCTCCTGCACACGCCCTGACTGGGGACTGAACATGCAACCTAGGTACGTGTCCGGACCGGGGCTTGAACCTGCAACCTATTGGTGTTTGGGACGACGCTCCAACCAACTGAGCCACCCAGCCAAGGCCACACAGTTTTTGATGGCTATGCTGCAAAAAGGACTGGAGGGGAAAATGGTAGAACTATGGGAAAATCAATTATCCAATAATATTATTTTACAGGTACTTTTACTTCTGTCGATTCTAATCATTACGGAGAACCACAACACCTTCTCCGCAGTCCCTGCTGGGAAGTGAAGACACGCATGCATTCAAGAGTGACATAGTATCCAGATGTGCTGTTCTTCAAACAACCAACCATTCTTTCTCACATTATTTATGGACTAATCCACCACTTCCTATACCAAATGTTTTCTGTTTCTGGGCTCTCCATTCGGTTCCATCACTTTGTCTGTTGTACTGTCTTTAGCACGCATTTAGGGTCTGATAGGCTGGTCCTTCCTCATTACTCTTCTTTGCAGGATTTTTCCATCTATGTAGCAATGATACATTTGAATGGCCTGGGTCCTGCATTTCTGCCAGGACCATTTCAGTCAGTTTAAATCAATATAAACCTAATGTACTTGGGCCTCTCCAGTAACAACTAGTTCTTCAAGAGACCCTTAGTGACGGCTTAAATTAAAGAATGGGCTAATCTCCTTCCTGTTCTCATGAGCTGGTTCTAGACGAAATACATGGCTATGAAAAAGTAAACCCTACATACCCTCTTCCCTACACCCCATGTACTTAGCAGGCACTGTTCCCTTAGAAGCATCCTACCTGAGCGATTGTCTCTGGGTCCAGTGGCTTGTGGTCACTGAAGCCCGAGTACTGCCCCGATGACGTGGACCGTCTAATAGGAGGGCTGTCAATCTTCTTGAGGGAGTCGTGCCGGCTGATGTTGGTCAGACTGCCGTGGCCCGGCCGGCGCCTCCTTTCCGGACTGTCGTTGTTGAGGCCACGGCTCTGCAGCAGGCCTCGGGGGTGACTGGCCAGGTTTGGGGACCCCAGGTCAATGGAGGAGTTGGAAAGAGCATGTGGGGGGTGGAGGGGACAATGGCCATCACTGGTTCTACCAGGACGTCTTCCTGGAGGGGGTGGTTCTCCTCTTTTTCTTTGTCTGGACACAACACAGAGAGGAAGAGAGAGAAAAGGAGAGCTTATCACACTGGGAGATACTGCAAAGACACGGGTACTGTGGCTCCTCACAGCCCGCAGGAGGAGAGGGTGTTCAGGAGCCCGAGTATCAGGCCGCACCTACCTGGCTAAATAGCCATCAGGATGTCGGTCTGTCGGGGAGTTCATGTCCTTGGATGAAGACTTGTCTTCCGTGACTGGCCCACTGCTGGCCTCGCTGTCAGCTTTTTGGCTCAGAGTGTCTGAAAATGTATCATCCCTGAAATAACGAGAAGCAAGAGTGAGGGTCTTTTGTTAGATAAGAGGAACAAAAAAAAAAAGCAATGGCATTTATATATGTAAGTCTCTTATTAACATAACTTTTTTCTTTTCATTATAAAAATAATACAATTTCATGGCAGAAAAAGTGGAAAATTCAGATATACAAAAAAGAAGTAAAATAACAATCACCCATAATATAATATCCAGAGATAACTATTGTTAGAATTTTAAAAAATACCCTTCTACACTTTAAAAAATGCCTGGGGTACGAATCTGCAAGGATGTGTGTACACAGGGTGGGCAGACATAGGTTTACAGTTATGAGCATGCGAAAGAGAGTTTATCCCTGAATTATTATTTATTAATTGTATTATTTTCCATATGAACAACTGTAAACCTACATTTGCCCCACCCTGTATATGTATTTACATTGTAGATGCTTATGTTTACGTACTTCAGATACATATGCCTGGTCTGTATATACATACATTTCTTGGATTCTGAGGTGCGCGCTGAACATTTCTAAAACGAGGCTGAATCATTTGTTTACCTTACATGTGTTATGTGGTGTTATTTCTCTCTCTCTTTCAAAGCTGCCCTTAAATTGGTGCTGCATGCAAAGTGCTATGTTCACTGAACAGGGACTACACAGTGCACACCGCTGTGTGACCTGCTGCCTTCACTCCAGTATTATCACTACCTTCCCATGTCTTTAAATAATTTTGAAATTAGAGTCTCCTTATCAGCAAAATTAAAAAAAAGAAGAAGAAGCCTGGAGATGATACTGTTTAAACTTTAGGTCAGCATCTTTTTGGGAATGTGGAATTGAAACAGTAGCCAGACTCCAAAAGGAAAGCACTGCTGTTTCTGGAATTAGCAGCATCACTTCAGCTCTTAAAATTTCTCTCTGCCCAGGTTCTGAGAATCTGAAAGCTTCAAAAGGTACCTCTCACTAGTCCTTGCTCCCAAGCTCCTGGTGGAGTTTGGGAATTGAAAACCTAAAGTTCTGTTCTCGGAGACCCATGAGCAAGGCGAAGAACGGTGCCCAGCTCGGAAGTGTTAGCCCAGTTCCCCCTGCTCTTTCCTCACAAGCCCGAGGGCAGTGTAAGAACAGAGCTGGGGTCTCCCCTTGGGAGCACCCTGGCGATCCCAGCTGGGACTACTCACATATCCTGCACCACTATGTACTGGTGCGGCACAAGCCCATCAATCCCGTTGTGCCTGCCTTCCCACCAGTCCTCGGAGGCACGGTGATACAGCAGCAGGGACGCGCCTTTCTTGAACGACAGTTCTCTGGCAGACCGCCCAACGTAGTCAAACTTGGCTATGGCTTCTATTGGCTCACACTCTACAAAGAACACACCAGAAAGTGGTGAGAGACTGGGATGTTGGGAAGGCGTGATACACTATCTGAAAGGCCTGGATGGGGCCTTAGAAATAAACAAGGCTATTTTCATATCCAGACAGAACAAGGAAATGAACAAGCCATCAAGAAAGAGACAATGAGGGTGTTGAAAAAGATACAGAAAAACATCTTTGGCTGTCAACAGTTTTTCAGACAAAGAGAAACTGAACATTAGATCTTAATTTCCCTAGCCTCTTCCTAGAGATACAATGACAAGGTAATAAAAAATATTTTAAACTTTGCAATATGACACATAAGATCTCTCCTTGGGCTGTGATTTCCTCCTCAATAGCTCCAGTATTACTTTGACATCGATGGGGTTCCCTTACAACATGTTAATCCCATTTATAATGTGGAAAATATCACTCTCCCAGAATACTAGAAGTCTATGTCCTATTTGCTTATTTTCAAAAAGTCAAGTTTACAAAAATTGCCACATTAAGTACCACTTGAGTACATTTAATTTCCTTGTCTACTTTTTTCACACTATCAAATCTTCAAACTGCCACCAATAGTAAAGACAACGTCAGCAGCAGATTCTGGATATTACCTACGAAACAAGCATATCTCACGACTGTCCAGTGCTGTAATTAAAAGACCAGATTCAAAAATTGTATTTTCTAGAGATCAACAGATACCCAAGGGAATTATAGTGACTGAAGAAAGCCCATCTCAAAAGTGTATGTACTGTATGATCCCACTTAGGTAGCATGTGCCAAAGGGCACAATACTGAGATGGAGACTCAGTGCATGGTGCCCAGAGGTTGGGGTGGGGGAGGCGACAGGAGGAAAGGCTGTGCAAGGGCAGCACGGGGCACCCCCGGGGTGGCCCTGTGCTTTATGTCGACTGCTGCCGGGGTCAAGCAGATCTGTACACGTGACACAGCCTCAGAGAACTAAATAAACAATACACAGATGGGTGCATGGAAACTGGTGAGATGTGACTACGTGGTGAATGCACTGTACCAACGTCAATTTCCTGGCTGTGACCTGGAACTATGGTTGTGGGAGGGGTTATGACCACTGCAAGAAACCGGGTGAAGGGTAAATGGGATCTCCATATTATTTCTCACATTGGCATGTGAATCTATAATAATTTCAAAATAAAAAGTTCAAAAAAGATATTAAAATTCTGGGCCTAGAATGGGAATTTCAGCTCTGATCTAATCCTGACACAAATAGCGAAGGCAAATAAGCAGACAAATTAAATTAAACAACTATAGGAGGTGCTCCTTGTGATTCGGTTTACTGCAAAAAGCCTTTCTATGTGGGGTGATATGATCACCTTTCTTCCCCTCTCCCACCATCACCCTGCCCTCTTCTCCGCTATCACCCATGGGTGAATCAACTTCTCATCAACAATATGCAGAACTAAAAAGGGGCAATACAGGTGGTGCAGACTTAGAGAAATATATCTATGCTCTGAGCAGTACCTCATTTGCTAAAATCTGAGCATGTATTAGTTTCCAAATACTCTAGAATACATATGCACATATAACAGACTAAAACCTACCTATCTGTCTAACACTTTCTCAGGGAATTGTCTTCTGTTTCCCTCGGTAACAAACCTTTCATTTAAAATGGTTTATTTTTTCCCAAAGTTCATTGCAGCATCTTCAATATCTGTTGGCCCAAGAAGTCCTTGGCTACCCACCTAAGCTTTCTTCTCACTTGATAAATTCAAACATTCTCTAGGACATGTAAGGTAAAAGCATAATCATCAACAAACATATTGAAAAAGCTTAGGATTTGCCTTATCTGAAGGGCCTGGGTGAATTTCAGCTATACATTTAAAGAAAAGACAAAAAATGCCCATCTTTTTGCTAGTAGGTAATTTTTAAGGTGAGTAATATTTCACATTGCAGTATAATCTGCATGTAGTGTACTTCTCAGCAAAGTGTGCGGAAAAATAATTTTAACACAACAATTTAGTCCTTTAACGATTGACTGTAACTTTAGATCATATGTTAACACTCTGGTATTCTCTCCTAAAATTATATTTTCTTTATTAAAAGAATATAAATAGCAGCTTTATTAAATATCTACCAGTCTGCTTCATAGAGGAGAAACATAACTTTATCTTCAGAGACTGACTCTTAGTTTGTTCTAAACTTGCAGGTGCAGAATGAATCGTGGTTTATCTAAGACAACAGACACCAAATTTTTTTACTGCGGTTCTCTCTGGGGGACACAAATAAACATATCCATGGGAGAATGAAGACATGCCAATTTATTTAAAAAACAAAACAACTTCATAAGTTAGCTCAGTTAGCTAGTTAGCTCGGTTGGTTAGAGCAGGGTCCATCCCTGGTCAGGGCACATCGAAGAATCAACCAATGAATGTATAAGTAAGTGGAACAACGAATCTCTCTCTCTCTCTGTCTGTCAAGTCAATAAAAAAAAGAACTTCATGACACGTAACTTGTAAATTCCTATGTGAACACTCCCACGTATTAAAATGTCATTGAAATAAAAGTGAAGAGATACCAGCCCATAGATAGTGTTCGATCCGTATACTTGTCAATGGGAAATGGAGAGAGACCATTAGCGTTCTTTAATGCCATCCACTCACACACTGTCAGTGTCGGC
The DNA here is from genome assembly GCA_007922815.1 of Macrotus californicus. NCBI lineage: Eukaryota > Metazoa > Chordata > Mammalia > Chiroptera > Phyllostomidae > Macrotus > Macrotus californicus. The sequence goes on along the minus strand of VMDR010008789.1, from coordinate 6,285 downwards.
CACGGGCTGATAGGACTATTCAACAGGTGTGTACATATTTTGTCATAATTGCGCAATCATAACCTTTGTGCTCAGTCTTTTTTTTTTTGAGACAACTAGCAACAGGATTATCAGTCTTTGCTTATTTCTTTTGCTCCAGTCTTTTGCTTAGTTCAAAGGTAGAGGTTTTGAAAGAATGACCAGATGAATCAGAAAGACACATTATTGGTAACCCTCCTCCATTCTGAGCAATTTCGTTTCTTTATTTTGACTCTTTCTGCTCCCATGAGAGTCATTTCACAGTCAGGTGTTCATCATAAGCTATTTACACACATCTTAGTCTAGGGACCACGCAGCAAACCGATCTCAGGGCACGGCAACGCACCAACGCCTTTCACAGAGAGAGTAGCGTGGCCCTTCGAGAGCGGGCAGAGACTCTGGAGAACACTGCTGCTACGGACAACGACCACAACAACAGTGTGATGTGAGAGCTTCATTTCTCTGCACAGCACTTTCTCCCTGGGGCCTTCCTGTCCCTGACACTCACCCTCCTAGACCTGCTACCCACTGCCCTTGCAGATGATGGCTTTGTTCTGTGACAGCCTCTGTTTTGGACATAAAAGCTATTCTCTCTAGTGAAACCATGACAGAAAAAACAAAATAAATACCTGAGCAATCAAAAAGATAATCAATACTCTGGTTAATTTACTTACAGGACTTTAGGGGCCGGCTGTGGGGAAGGGTGGCTGTCCTTTGTAAGAAGGCTTTTCTTTAGCAACGTCAGGTGAACACGATCAAAATGTTATCTGAAACACACGGCCCTCAGCAAAGCTCTTCTTTTACAGTCAAGAGGTAAGAACAACTGACAGATGGCACGGCAATGAGACTGATGTTTGGGAGGAGAGCCAGGTGGCTTTGTCTTGGCTTCTCCTGCCCCTGGGGAAAGCAAGGAAACACTCACAGGAGTCATCCGTGAAAAAGGAATGAATCATGCGGAGAAACAAAGAAACCGAAGACAGAAGAATAAATGGGGGCTGAGGCAGGACTCAGAGACCTTCAAAAGAAACATCACAGCTCTCACTTTAAAGAGTATCTTCTAACCTGAGTTCAGAAAATATCAACTCACCCTGCTTTTTAAAAAATATATATATTTTATTTATTTTTCTTTCAGAGAGAGAGGAAGGGAGGGAGGAAGAGAAGGAGAGAAACATTGATGTGAGAGAAAAACATCAATCGGTTGTCTCTGGCATGAGCCCTAACCGAGGACTGAAAATGCAACCCAGGCATGTGCCCTGACTGGGAATCGAACCAGAGACCTTTTGCTTTGCGAATGGTGCCTAACCAACTGAGCCACGCCAGTCAGGACAACTCATCCTCCTTTTAAAAACACCAAGAAACTTTCCTGTTGTAGCATGGGGTGGACAACAAGAGACACTTTGATTAGCCTCTTGCCGAAATCAATTACAAACACTGGATTAAAACCAACTTTGTTAACGGCATTAGTGAGCGATTGTTAACAGGAAGGAATACTGAAGACCAAACCCTCAATGGAAGTGGGAACCCAGGGAAGTAAACAGAATACTAGAAAATGTGAGTCAGAGTTTGCTTCGAGGGCATTTTCCCTGCTTGGTTAACTTACGCTTTCATTTTATATAGAAGATTAAGTCTAGGGGCTGGCTTAGTGTGGAGAATCTCAGCTCCTCGTCACCCCTGCATGTCTCAGTGCCATAGTGAACTCCTGGCCCTCTGTGCTTCTCTGCAGATTGTAAACATCCCACCCCTGTGCCTGCCCCTGATTTAAGGAAATCATCTACCTCAAACCTTGGACCAAATCACGCCTGAGAATTACAACTACATTCCAGGCCTTAGGCAGGTTTGCAGATTCAGTTCATGCTACCTGGGTGGTCTGGAAAACCTCAAGCTAAAAATTCAGTGTGATCCCAAGCTGACTGTACCCCAGGCAGAAGGAAATGCAAACCCTCTCTGGAGGAATTAACCTTCAATGGAGCCTAAAGGAATTCCACAAAGTTCCAAAAATGTGTAAAAAAATTTACAAGGTATTCCGGAAAATCAGACTCAATGAGCAAGAGCCAGGAAGACTGCAGATATTAGAATGGCCAGACACAAGATCTGAAACAATGGAAGGGATCAATATTATGAGTACGGAGCAAGAGACTATATAAAACGTGACCAAGCAGCAAATATAAAAGTGCACTCAACAGAACAAGTAGGAAAACAAACCCCCAGTGAACGAGTTTAAAGCATGTTCCCCATAGCTGAGGAAAGGGTCAAAGGGTCATGGGCACAGCTAAAGAGGTACTAGGAGAAAAATGACAGCTTTATATGCTCATATTAAAAAAGGGTTTGAAAAGTAATGTGAAACATTCAGCTCAAGATGTCAGGAAAAGAAAAAATGATCTTTACAGAGAAAAGTATAAAAGTTTATTGGGAGATATGAAGTAACTAGAAATATGTGGACTAGAAGACTGAACATCATAAAAACATCAGTTCTCTCCGTATTAATATATGTATTATCCGTGTAACTCTCGTCAAAACCCAAAAGGTTTTTAGGGTTTTTTGTTTGTTTTAAGAACTTGAAAAACTGAGTCTAAAAATTATGTAAAATTGCAAAAAGACCAAGAATTGTTCAGAAGGACAGAGTCAGGGGTGATGGTTTGCCAAAATTAAGGTCTGCTAAAAGGTATCAAAATTAAGACAGTGGTATAGGAATAGATAAGTTGACCAGCAGGGAAAGAACAGAGACCAGAAACAGACTCACGCCCCGAAGGCGCCCGGTGTGTGACAGGGGTGTGGAGCTGTGGGACAGGACAATCCGTGCTGAGGCAGCTGGGACAACCGCGGGAAAGAGAAACTGACTCCACACCTCACACCGTATCTCCAAATAAATTCCTGGTAGAATAAAGACCTCTGTATGAAAAATAAAACCTGAAAGGATTTAAAAGAGAACATGGAAGAACTCTCTTCATTACTTCAGAGCACAGAAGGATTTCTTAAAGTAGACACAAAGTGAAAAAGCCTTTAACTCCTTTCAAATTAAGATCTTCTCTTTAGCAAAAGGCACAGTAAGCACATGAAAGAAAACCTACAGAGCAGAAGATATTTGTGCAACATAAACCTGATAAAAGACCTGATCCAGAACCACAATGAACTCTTACAAATAAGGAAAAAAACCCTCCCCAAACAAAAACAAATCCACACTAAAGTAAATCAAGAAAAAAAACACCTCAGTGAAACTAACAGTGGGAAACGTGTGTTCATGGGCAAAAGACTTGCTAGGAATTTCACAAAAGAAATCTAAACACATACAAATGAGTGTATCTGTATTAACCATGTTGTTTTTTATTTTCTGTATTCTGACATGTGGGGCCCTGTTGACCCTAGAGGGATGGACTGTCCTTCCCAGGGGCAGCCAATTCCAGCAGAAAGGAAACAACTCACCCGGAGTGTGCTTTTCAAACACAATCCAACCAATCCTGAGCCTGCACCCAACCACCTCCTCTCTGGGGCTCTCACATTCTGGGTCACTACCCACCTGTCCTGATAACCTCAGGGCCAGGTACGCGACAAGGAGAGACAGTGCCTATGCCCCAGAGCCTGTCAGACCTGCTCATCTTGCCTCTCCTGTTCCCATGGAAACCACAAAGAAGGCTTAGGCCCAGTCGCTCCCTCTCCCTCCCTCCTGACAGACCCTGGTGCTTGTCCTGTGGCCACCCAAGGTGTGATGGGGTCCTTCCTCTTGGGAACGGTCAGAAACAGCATCTTCAATGGCAATCATCTCCTGATCTGTTTTCTTTACTATACCCCAAGTTTTCTATTAATACACTGTATTTTAAAACATCCTCATCAGTAACCACAGAAATGCAAATTAAATCAAGTGTTGATGAATATGCACAACGGAAAGGCTGACACACTGCTGGTAAAACTGCACCTCGCTCCAACCACTCGCAGAAACAGTTTGGCATATCTAGTAAAGCTGAAGACACGCTTACTCCTAGGTGGGTCAACCCCAGAGAAACTCCTGTACATTCGCAGTGGGATGGACACGTGTTCACAGTATTCACAGTGGCACTGTCTTTAGTGGCACAAATAGATAGCACCCCACATACTCATCAGTGGTGAAACAGATAAGAACAATGCAATATTCTACAGTAGAAAATCAGATGATCATAACTGTACACTATGATGTGGATGAACCTCTGGAACATAACACTGAATGGAAAAAAATAAGCGAAAATATACACAGTATGATTGCACTTACAGGAAGTTCAGTGCAGTAGAAAATGAAACAACAAACCACTTAAACACACAGACGTATAGTGGTTGCCCTTGGGGGTGAGGCAGGCAATGGGGTATGGGGGGTGACGGCTTTTCTCCTGAACTTGGTGGTGGTTCCAGAGCGTTCGCTGCAACGTTATTCTCCATACTCCGTACACATCTTTTGTTTCTACTGAATTCTTCATCTGAGCACTTCTTTAAAAAGATCTAAAGACTAGTTTTATACGGCATGAACCCAGAGCATACCATCGTCGCTGGTGTGGGGCTCCGTGCCAGCGTCCTGGTCCACTTCCTCCAGCGTACCGTGCTCACTGTACGGGCTGTCACTGCGGGGTGGAAACGGAAACCCACGTGAAGCCGAAGTGGGAACAATTTCAGAAATGAACAATTGCTGCTGCATGGCAAAACAGAAGACTTGGAATGGCAGAAAGGGCAGCCTTTGAATGGAATGCTGGAGCCTCCAAGGATTATCTGGTCCTATGGGAGTGTGTGTCCTCCGTCGCTGACACAAAGGTCATTTTATAACTGTACAGACAAAGTTAACTTGCAGAAAACTTGTAGTGTTTACAAATAATTCTCATCCATAGAAATGAAAGTGTGTTGCGTTCTAGTGGACTATGATTATTGCCCTATGGATGTACCAGTTTTTGCAAATTCATTTCAACATTTCTCACTTCATATAAATTGTGGTTTTGAATAAAATGATTTCTGCTTTGAATTGATGATCTTTTTCCCATCTTTTCTGGACATCTGTATATTTTCTTCACTGTATATTTGTGTGAGAGTTATGATTTTATCCTTCGAAAAAACTCACCCTTTACGACTGCTACCACCTCTCCTCAAACGCCTGCTGATAAAGGAAACATGCACTGGGCACATATACAACCCTGACTTCACTGTGAAAGCCCATTTACACTGTTGATGTTAACAGTGTAACAACAGTGTAACTGCTGATGGTAACAGTGTAACATCACTGCTGACTTTCTGTGTGAAATGAGCAATCCCACGGAGGGCACCATGTATGGGGAAAGACGTAATCAAGCATGTGTTATGGCTGCAAGACTCTTTATTATGGGGCTTTTACTCTGTAAAAGAGTAGCAACCACAAAAAGTCTAAGAGTACAACACATCAAATAATACTGATCAGACACCCACATACTCACTCGTTTATCTTCTCAGAGGCAAGCTCAGTCAGTATGTAGTTACGTGCTCAAGTAAATATGTTTTTGCACTGAATTTCATGTGTAAAATTGCTGGATATACAATGGAATTGGCATCTGTCATACTTTGTTGTTCATTTGGAAAGCAGTACTTCTAGAGTCAACTTTCAGTTTTCTTAAGGCACATGACCACACTGTGGTTTGAGATGTTATTGTGGTTTAAGTAAAAAATAAGTGTACCTTTAGTTACGTAAGATCTTCCAGCTACTTATTCTACTCCGACTTAATCCGTGGTAAGGCAAAAGGAAACAGAGAGTTCCCAGGAGGGTGGAGAATGAAAGCTTGGACGTTTCTATTTCCAGCTGCTCCTGCATCTGAGCTGCGCAGGGCAGCTCCTGAGAGAGGCTGGGAGGTGGCCCCTGAGTGGAAGGGCTCATGTGGGTTTTGGAATCAGACAGACCTGGGCCGTCTCCAGTTACCACCAGGCGTTGGCCAGCCTCCTTGGTCTCTCTTAACTTACTTGGTAGAGTGATTGTGAGGAGTTAAAAGGTCATATACACTGAGTAGCTGGCATGTGGTAGGGGCTCAAGAAATCACAGCTACTTTTATTGTATATGATTTCCTAGAAGGTGGGACCCATATATCAAATAGTGATCATACACCTTTTAGGGTTTTCTATCATTGGTAGTATTCAATTGCCTACACACTCTCCATTTTTTACCACTTTGATAAAATGTGTCTATACTACATTATTAAAAAAAAGTGATTACCAGAGGGAAAGGGGGTGTGGGGAGGTATAAGAGGGTACGGGGGGATAAATGGTGATCGAAGGAGATTGGGCTTGGGATGG
>VMDR010008788.1:0-35454 GCA_007922815.1 Macrotus californicus | reverse complement strand
AGCCACGTAAGCATTAAGTATGTCTGCACGTGTAAAATGAAGCACAATTATAAAACAATTAACTATTATTTCTATAATTTATCTCCTTTCTCTGGAAATTTTCTTCTACTTTTTTTGGTGGTTGAATTATCTAGAGGTGCATCTCCCATGTTTCCTTCTGTGTTGGAACCATCCGATTTTAGTAAAGTGTTCTCAGTTGGAACTTTCCTGAGGACCACACCAAATCAAGCCGCCAACCAAGGGTATTTCCCATGCAACAGCACCTGTGCTAAATGCTGTCAGAAAGTAGACACTGTTTGCAAGGCCTGTGCTGTACTGGGGAGCCAGCACCCTCCATAGGCATCTCACAATCATCGTGAAGCTATTCATAGAAATAGTAGTATTGAAACACACATTTATATACCCTTTTTATTTTATATACTATGTAAATCAACATACTATTATTTGATGTCTATAGTTTTCTATTTTTACAAACACTAATTAACTTACATAACACCTTATGTGAAAAAGAAGCTATCATTAAGCCTTTTTGAAATTTAAGATTTATAAAATAATACGGAAAGGCCTGATATAACTACAAGGAAACTTGATTTTTCAATGGTGTCCTTATGCCCTATGGGCATAATTACCATTTATTTTTGAAAACGAATGTAGTGTAAAATATTAAAATTAAAAATACGTTGGTAAGGAAATAGGAGGAAACACTGGAGATAAAACTGCCCTGGGAATTCTTGTCACCTGGTTATATGGTTGTTATTTAAGGAAAGATGGTTAAGTTAGATTTGGGGCTTCCATCAGCTCCTCGTTCCTTCATAAATTAGTTGAGGCTTTTTTGTTATAAGTTTCATAAACATAATTCAAACTAGCTTATGCAAAAAATGAAAATAATAATAAAGTAATTTTTTGACTCACATAACAGAGATGCCCATGTTAGAGCTGGCCAGGCAGGTTAAGTCCAAACAGTCAAACATTATTCTCAGCTCTCTCTCTCTCTCCATCTCTCTCTTTCTCACACTCACACACACTCACACACACTCACACCCAGGCAGGCCATCGCTCCATAGTGGCCACCACAGCTGAATATTACATAGTGCTTTACCTTTATCAAGGCTATCAGAAGAAGAGTTTGTCTTTTTATTGTTTTATTTTTATTTTATATATATATATATACATATATATGTATATATATATATATATTTGTTATTGTTGTTGTTGTTGTTGTTCAGTTATAGTTGTCCCGCCTTTCCACCCATTACTCTCCCCTGCCCCATCCCCATAACTCCCACAGTCAATTCCCCCACCCCAATTTCCGTGCCCATGAGTCCTCTATTCACGATCCGTGGTTTGCCTCTTCCCCTTTTTTCCATTATCTCCCTCCACTTCTCCCCTCTGGTCACTGTCAGTTTGTTCTTTATTTCCATGTCTCTGGTTCTATTTTGCTTGCTTGTTTGTTTTGTTGATTAGGTTCCACTTAAAGGTGAGATCATATGGTATTTGTCTTTCACTTGACTTATTTCACTTAGCATAATGCTCTCCAGTTCCATCCATGCTGTTGCAAAGGGTAGGAGCTCCTTCTTTCTTTCTGCTGCACAGTATTCCATTGTGTAAATGTACTACAGTTTTTTTTAACCACTCATTTACTGATGGGCACCTAGATTGCTTCTAGCACTTGGCTATTGTAAATTGTGCTGCTATGAACATTGGGGTGAACAAGTTCTTTTGAATTGGATATTCAGAATTCTTAGGGTAGAGACCCAGCAGAGGGGTTCTTGGATCGAAAGGACAGTTTGTCTTTTTTAATACGTAGATATATATATATATAGATCAAAGTCCTGGAAATTCTGTTTCTTGGTTCAACTTGGAATCTCTGCCTCACAGAAGAAAGTATAACCCCTTGAACAGAGGGGTTGATGAGTGTCATGTCCTCCACTTCAACCACATGCACTAAGACTAGGTGAGGGAAGCATCTGCTATGAATACCAGATTGCTTTTACCAGAAGAAGGGGAGGTGTGTGCTGTGAGATATGATAAGAGGAGATAGTAAAATTTCTACTAGTTGTGTATTCTGCCAGTCACTGAGGGTTAGTATAATTTTTTCAAGCAGTTACAACTCCAAAGGGGGATCCCAAGTCTCAGGAAGCATTGAGTAGACCATAGAAAACTACAGAGAAGATAGCACTATGTTCCATAACTTAGGCTTTTTATCTTTGCTCCTTTGAACTTGTTCCTTAAAAAGAACAGTTTCACCCTGTATCTGCCCCGAGGACTCTGTTTAGATCCTGCTGTGAGCAGCCCAGGAAAATTGTGCTCAGAGAGCAGGGACCAGGCACCAAGAGAAGAAGGAGGGAGGCAAGTGTTCTCCAGATTGGCTGACCTGCTGCTGCCCCAGAGTTCTGGCAATGGGGCTGGCTGCCAGAGGGAGCCATTTCAGAGCAGAGCCCTTGCAGATGGGAGCAGCTGTTGGGAGCCTGTGCCAGAAGCCACTGCCGAGAGCAACTGCCAAAAGCAGCTGCTGGGAAGCCACTTTGGGAGCAGGAACAACTGTCCATAGTCTCGGCACTCTTTATCACAGTATGGTAGTAACCACAGAGGTTTGGCATGAGACCTCTGGCATGAGATCATTGTTCTTTCTAAATACCATGTATTTAATTATGCATCTATATTACTATATAGATAGAGACTTCAGTATACTATATATTTTTATGCATCCCATTCCACTGTGAAGGATCAAATTGGTTTCTTTCATCCTTCAGTATTTATGTACCTCCCCCTCTGCAAAAGATGAAATAAAAACTTTAAACTTTGTACCTCTGATATGATTGCCATCTAGTGGAAGAAAGAAGTATACAAATAAAGGTTTAGAATACAGTTTAATGGGAATAGTTGCAAAATGTTATGTGAGGAAGCCCAAGGTGGGTGGGGGGAGCTGTCTTTGCTTGAAGGACTTGAGCTCGGCTTTAACAAAGATGACACATTTCATCTAGATTTTAATGAATGGAAAGCCTAGAAATTCTAATGGGAGTACAAACCTACTAAAGAATGGGATACCAAGCTTCATACTTCAAAGTGTTACCCTGGTCAAATGGCTACGTCCATTTCAACTTAAATGGAGAAATAAAGTAACTCTCAAAAGTGTATAGTTTAGCTGCCAGGTGAATATTTTGCAAAATATATTTAGTGGACTAAAAGAATATTTCAAATGCTTGATATGCACTTCATAATAAAATAGTTTCTTCCTAAAGTCCACTATGAGCTATCCCTAGATATCATGAATATAAATTAATATATTTAATAACTTTTTTTATCTTTTACTTTCCTAAACTCCATTTCTTCTCACTCACTACATTTTTTCTGGATTTCTTCTCCAGAAGTTTATAGCAAGCAGGAGAAACATGATCCCATTGCCTGATTGTTATCTAAGAAACTACTGTTAAATAATGATAGGTTCTCAGAATTTGCTAAAAGCTATGTCACTATACTATATAATTTACAGGTATTAACTCATTTGATTGTCTTTAAAATACTACAAGGAGCATAGAATTAGTAATCCTAGCTCAAAATAAACAGACTGAGATGTGGAGACTTTGACCAAGCATTACACAGTGAGTGGCTGACAGCACTACCACCCTGGGCGGGCCCTGTGATTTCAGATGGTCTTCGCATTAAAGCACTACCACCCTGGTCGGGCCCTGTGATTTCAGATGGTCTTCGTATTAAAGTGAAGAAATGGGAAGCCATGTGTAAATTAATCTGAGGATGTTTCATTTAAGATGGCTATTTTAATACTTTCTTACTCAAAAAGAATAATTTTGTCCTCCTAAATATTTTCCTAATTCATAAAATGATGCCAAATCTTAAACATCATAAGTCTCTTGCTTTTGTTATTCCTAAAGCTATAAAGATAGAACACACTGAAGTCATGCAGAAATATTTCTAGTGATTCATACATCCACACAGATGCCAGATAGCCAAATGCCAAGACATCCTTGAGCAGAGTAGGTGCATTTTTGAATATGGAAGCCAGGCCATCTTGGTTTTTAGTTTTATATGCAACTTTCAGGTGGTATCCAAACTCATAAAGTTTTATGAGAGTCCCATCTCATTCCTAAGTGCTTTTATTGACATGCAGTAAAATTAAACACTGTATGATCAGACTTACATGTGCAAGCTAAAAACAAACAAACAAACAAAAACGCAAACTCCTGGAAAAAGGGAGCAGATCAGTGGTTACCCAAGGCAGGATAGGGGGGCAAGGGAGAAACTGCACGAAGGGGATCCCAAAGTACCACCTTCCAGTTTCAAGATCCATTAGAAGATGGATAAGCACGAGGGATGTAGTGCACAACTTGATGACTAGTTAACCCTGCTGCGTGGTGTATTTGAAAGTTGCTAAGAGAGTGGGTCTTAACAGTTTTCATCACAAGGAAAAAACCTGTTTTTCTTTTTCTTATTTTGTTATATTTATATGAGATGATGGATGTTAATTATATTTATTGTGGTAATTATTTCACAAAAATATAAGTCAAGTCATTGTGCTGTAGAGCTTACACTTATATAGCATTGTATGTTAATCATGTCTTAATAAAACAGGAGAGAAAGACTTAAGTACAGTTTTTATCAGATAGCTGATACACAAAGAATAGATGGGAGAGTTGCCAATCAGGTCCTGGGCTATCCAGTACAACAGCTTATCTCAATATCTCATAAAACATTAATGGCACAGTGATATGACAGCTGGTACCTCCCATCACAACACCTACTCTCATACTGGGTATTCATTACAGCCTGAAGCTAAACTCTTGCATGCTTCCCGGCTTCCCTATTTAGTTGACCACCTGACCAACTGTTGGAAAGAAATGATAAGCAGAAGTAGGGCAGTCGAATGACCAGAACCACAGGGGTGGAAATATGAAAAGCGGAGGTCCAGTGCAAGTTCAGCTAGCTTGCCATGTGCTTGGACAGACAACAAGCTTCCCTGAGCCCATCAGATTCCAAGTTTGTGAAAGAGAAATGACCCCTGCCATCTGTATGTCTCATGAATACGAGACTAGCATGATGATCAAAGTGAGAAGATGTTGCAGTTATAAGGTGTTATTTCTTTTCTGATTGACCATAAATAATTGCAATTTACTCTTCTTTCTTGATCAATGCAGACTCCCTGAAAAGGTATTATAAAATCATTAACTAGTGGTTTTAGTTACCAATTGCTGTGTAACAGGTGATCACAAAACTTAGGGAAGGTATGCTTAGTAACTGTTCTTTTTATTAGGAAGTTTAATAACACAAGCAATATATAAATATTAATACTCTTTCTTCATAAAAATGAAATGGAGGTGTTCCCTTTTATTGGTCCTTTCCTAAAGATAATTATTGCAATCAATTTGTTGTGCATTCTTTCAAACATTTTCTATGTATTTGTATACAAAAGTTTAGATTCATAGAGTATATATGTATATTACATAGGTATATATGGCTATATATGTATATATACACATACATGTATTTATACGTATTGTAAATACATATATTTATAATTATATATTCATGAAAGTATCCAACCATATAATATGAAAAATAGAGAAATTTATTGAAGAAGATATAAGATACAAGAAACATTGTATGTAGGACAAAGACACCTCAGTCCCCTTTAAAGTAGGCCTCTTGGGATCTCACACAGTTTTACCAATTACCATCAGCTGCCCTGTCATATTTTCCTGAATCTCACCGACGGTCTGAAATCTCTTCCCTTTCAGGGATAATTTTAGTTTGGGAAAAAGCCAGAAGTCACAGGGTGCCAAATTTGGGATGGTGGGGAGCTGAGTCACCTGGGTGATTTGATGTTTTGCCAAAAAACATCAAGAAGTGATGCGTGAGCAGGCACATTGTCATGATGAAGCTGCCAATCACCAGTTGCCCAGAGCTATGACCTTCTGAACAATCTGAATAGTTTCTGCAGAGGAATGTTCAAGCTTAATGCAAAATTTGATGTAGATTTGTTGCTCTACTCAGTCATTTTGAATGAGATGGCCACACAGTACACATGCTCACTCAACAGTGCCTACCACCTCCACTGACTAGTACAGTGAGGGTGTCATTGTTCATACATGTGCATTCCAGTCCACTCTCCCTGGCTGCCAGGTTACACTGATGTCACACACACTGTTCTTGTTTTATTATCAATGGTTGGACTTTTTCTGGACAGATCTCAAATATTACACTTATAAAATATACATATATTTATATTATGTTTATGTTTTTGTTGTTTTATGGCAGGTTTATTCCATTTTTCTTTTTACATTCTAATATGCTATAGAGTGCATTCCATTCTTTAATTTGTTGTTTTGTTCCTACTGCATTGTATCTGATAGTCTGGGTGTAAAATTAATTTAGGCAATTCCTAATGTTGGAAGCTTCCAATTATTTACCATTACAAAAACTTTTTCATAATTACAAAATTATTTCTGTATTTGCCTCTTTGTGAACACATACAAGTATTTTTCCAGACTTTAGACACAGAGAAAAGAACTCCTAAATTTTGGGGTTAGTGAATTTTAAAATTTTGATGAATATTGCCCAGTTTCCCTCCATGTACTGTACCAATTTGTACCACCTCCAGCATTGCATAAGAATCTCTTTCTTCACTTTTTATAATCAGATTTTAAATTTTCACTAATCTGATGAACATAAGATGGTGTCTGTTTGCTTGTTTGTTTTAAGTGCCTGCTCTGCTGCTTCAGAAATTCAGAAACACTTGCAATCAAAGTCATGTCAAGCATCTTATCAGTCTCTAGTAGGAATGTGGCAAAGCAGGGGGAAAACAGCATCTAGGAAATGGAGTCAAGGTTAAAGAGTGAAGGCCAATCTTAAGAATAATCTGGGCCTGGGGGATGCACTTGAAATCTTGTGTTTAAGGAAGATGGTAGGGGTGTGAGACAGAGGAACCTGTGGACACACAGATAAACTGAGCTGATCATTAATGAGATCCAGCCTAGAATACCTCAACAAATTCAACTAAAAAAGGGGGGGAAAAAAGAATTTACTGCTGTTAACTTTGTAACCTAATGTATAATCAATATCTGTGAGCCATCTGACTTACATACTTTTTCCAATAGGGTGGTGAAAAGATCTAATCTCTAGTATTAAGATATAATATTTCATATACCCATCAAATCTAGATGATTATTTATGTTGTTTAAATCTTTAATACTAATACCTATTTGTATTCATTTTACCTGTCTTACACTGTGAATGGTATGTTAAAATTTACTGTCATTAACTTATATCTGTTTCTTTGCCTATTGAGTACTTTTGGCTTTATAAATTTTGTTGCTGTGTTATTTGTTGCATAGATAATGATAAATGTCATCTTTTTGTAAATTTTGACTCAGCAATTAAATGTGCCATTCTATACATGAGTTCATTCTTGTATAAATAGATAAATAAAAAGGAAAATTATTCTTACAATTTTTCAAAAAGTAATTTAAAAGAAAATAGAGAAATAGAGAATTACCACTGGGCACACATCACAGTAATAATGTTTGCAGGTAAGATATACCAATGAATATTAAAATTAGTAAGTAAAAATTTGAGAATAAAAAGGATTTGCATAGTTTAAAAGTATTCCTTCCAACATACTTATATTAACAACAAAAGGTAAGACAGTAATTTTCCTGAGGACAAACTCAGCAGATACCATCTTCATCAAGTAACTAAGGTTAACATCGCCAGTAACAAGACACAATATGATAAATCCCTTGAAAAAAGGACAGACAATAAGTATCATTTTTGTGCATTTCTTGCCAAAGTGCATAATCTCATTTCAAGCATGAGTAAAGGGGAAGAAAGGGGGAAAGAGAAGGAGAGAAACATCAATGTGACAGAGAAACATTGATTGGTTGCCTCTTGTATGCACTTTTTCCAGGGAGTGAACCCACAACCCAGGCATATGCCCTGACTGGGAATTGAACTGGTGACCTTTCGCTTTGTGGGATCATGCCCAACCAGGTGAGCCACACTGGTCAGGGATATTTGTAATTTTTGAGACTTTTTAAAATAACAGTTTTAGATTTACAAATAAAAATGAGCAAGCAGTAGAGTTTCCGTATACTTTCCCATCTCCTTGCCAACTTCCCTTATAAACTCAGCACTGGGGTGGCACATCTGTTACAATTAATATTTGTAACTGATACTGATGCATAACTATTAACTAACGTCCATACTTTATATTAACTTCTGTTTTTTTGTGTTGTACAGTCTATAGGTTTTAACAAACACACAAGTAATGTATCCACTATGAACAGATTCGTATGGAATAGTTTCACTGCCTTAAAAATCCCCTGAGTCCACTCATTTATCCCTCCCTCTCCTTTCTGCTTCCCAAACCCTGGCAACCACCAGCCTTTCTAGGGCCTCTACAGTTTTGCTTCTTCTAGAATGTTATATCATTGTCAATTATAGAGTGTCATAAAACTTGTAGCCTTTTCAGACCGATTTTTTTCTTAGCAATAAACATTTAAGCTTCTCTATGTCTTTTTGTTACTTAATAGTTCATTTATTTGTGTCACTGAATCATATTCCATTGTATGGAGGTACCACCATTTGATTTTTCATTCACTTACTGAAGGACATCTCCACTGCTTCCAATTTTTCGGCAACTATGAATAAAGCTACTATAAATATTTGTGTGCAGGTTTTTGTGTGGACATTATTTTTTCAGTTCAGTTGAGTAAATACCTAGGAGCATGATTGCATGATTGTATGGTAGGACTATATTCAGTTTTTAAAGAAACTGCCAAACTGTCTTCCAGGGTGACTGTACCATTTTTGCATTCCCACCAGCAGTGAAGGAGAGGTACTGTTGCTCTGCATCCTCATCAGCATTTGGTATCAATATTTTGGACTTTAGCTATTCTAATAGGTATGTAGTGGTATCTCATTGTTTTAATTTGACATGTGATGTTCAGCACCTTTTCATATGCTCATTTGCCACATTACATATTTTTTGTGAGATATTTAGGTGTCTGTTTAGATCTTTTGTTCACTTTTTAATTGGGCTATTTTATTATTAAGTCTTGGCAGTTCTTTGTATATTTTGGATGCAAGTCCTTAATCAAATAAATGTTTAGCAAATACTGTCTTCCAGTCTCCGACTTTGTTTTACCTTATCTTTTAAAGGTAAGTATTAGATAAAGAGCAGAGATCAGTAAAACTATTAGATTCTCTTTGGCTATACTGGAAACATTCCAGTTTTATTCTGAGTCAGATGTTTTTACAGAGTCATCATGAGCAAAGCTGTTCTGTTGTCCTTGGAAAGAACCTAATTTAGCATTAGGATCCTACTCAAGAAATTGCCACATCCAAAGTAATGTAACAGGTAGTTTTTGTACGTACCATTCCTTTGTCTTATAAAAGGTTGAGAATGATGTATTGTGGGTTTTTCAGTAGCGATTATGTCAGACTTTGTAACTGGGAACTGACCTCTTCTATTATCCAATGCTTGATCATACCAAGTTTATGTTTTCCCCAGGATCCAAACCGTAGATCTTTCTCTACTGCCTGACTCAGAAATACTTCTTTTAGCCCAAAGAAGTCATTGCCTCACTAGTTGCCGCACATCACAGGTCTTTTTAAAGAAATAAAATGTACTTGGGCCCTACGTTTCCTTTGTTGAGTTAAGGAATCCTGCGATGAAGCCAGTAATTAAGTCAGTCAGTATTTCAAACACATATTTTCCTGGGTACGGCATGCTGGAAGGAGGCATGGAAAGTTTCCCTCTAAAAGAAGGTTTGTTCAGGTGAAGAAGACTTCACACTAGCCAGGAATTGGCTTTGTTTAGCAGACTCTCTACTTTTGTTTAAAATTAGTTTTAATCAGATTTTATGGAATCTGATTTGGAGGTGGTGAGATTCTCTCAATAGTCTTATAAGTCTTGGTTTGCTCTGAGGCTGTGAACCATTTCTCAAAGTAGATGGATCTCTGGATATGCCCTGGCCTCAGGTTTGGTATGTAGGCAGGTAATTATGGGAGTTCTGAACTCATTTCCTAGCTATGAGAATTTGATTATCAAAAGAGCCTCTCCTATTGTAAAATTATCTTAACAATTTGTGACCTTCATAATTATACAGGAGTGAACAAAAGTAATTTACAGTTGTTCATATGGAGAATAATGCAATAATTAATAAATAATACAGGAATAAACTCTGTGTTTCACATAGTTGCATCTATAAATCTCCTTCTGCCCACCCCTTATATCAAATTATGTTATTGTAATGTAATATGTGATTATATGTTATTATTCGATATTGTAATCATTTTATAATTAAATTAATATATAAAAATAAAATATATACAATAACTCTCATGGATTCTCAGTAAGGATTAAATGAAAGAAGTGTTTGTAAAACCTGTAACATTTGTAATGTGTTTAATCCAGTGTTTGTCACACATCCAACACTCAATAAAACTTACTCAGCACCATGTCAGAGATTACAGTGTTGTTGAAACCACAGTAAACAGTTGTTAAATGAGAAACCCGTAATAACTGCCAAAAGATATGATGAAGGTGGTTGTTTGTGTAAGACAACAAAGAAGGAAACATGTGTGTGAAGAGGAGTGGTTTGAGAAAGCTTGACCTAAAGACCCCTGTTCATGTAACAGTTTCATTCATAGACCCTCTCCCGCTGTGCCAGAGGAGTTGCCATATGAAATGCACTCAGTGAACATTGGCCCTTTGAGTAAGTGGCTTAGGGTTTGAGTTAGAAATCCCAGAGATTGTTAGGATTTGCACAGGTCAGACGAGTGAGACAGACTTGAGCAAAGGTGCAAAAGCAGGAAGAAGAGTGGCATTGGTGCTGAGGTCACTGCCTCAACCAGCCCCTGTCATGTAGACTGGCCGTGAGTGGTCAGAGAAAGCCCAGAAAGAGGCAGCAAGCCCTGGGGAGGCAATAAGCACCTGGGTGGGTACTAGGACCTTAATTTTATGGGCCTTGGATGGTTAATGAGAGCAACTGAACAGAAAAACATGTCAATAAAATAAGAAGAGTAACATCTCATAATTGTGCAGAATTATCAAAAGGTAAGGCTATAGGGAAAACCTATTTATTACATGTGAGACAATGAGAATTTTAACTCCAGTGGTAGAAAGGAGATTGGAAAGGAGAAAACTTTCAGTACTGCAGGTTATTTATAGACACTATTTCAATTAACCTTCAGTGAGGCAGGCCTTATGCCCATTTCACAGGTGAGGAAATTGAGGCTCAGAGAGATTATTAGCATCCATGGAACCAGAATTCAGTGACATGTTTTCTAGGTTCCAAAGAGTGGCTTTCTGATAGACTATAATAATTAATTGGCTATGAAATGTCTGGGGAGAAATTAACGATGATGTCAAACTGGTTGCATGTGATTGGAAAAATGCTAACATTATTGAGAAGACAGCCAGTTTAAAAAAGATAATGAATTTAGCTTTCAATATATTGAATTTGAAGCACCAGTGGGGAACATAAGTGCCAATATGCATAAAATAATTAGAGACGGTGGGGCTGAAGCTTTGAGGACTAATCAGGGCTGAAGATAAACATTGGGAATTCAATTGAAACAATGCTAGTGGGTGATATAACCTAGGCACAAAAAAAGGGAAAGTCTTAGGACATAGGAAAATTCTGAGGACAAGATTGGAATTGAAGCCAATGAAGAAGAAAAAAGATGAAACAAAAACAGTGATAAGTGAGATAAAGGATGTGCAAGTAGATTTTTAAAAAAGTAAGATCAAGTGCCACAGAGCGCAGTGTTTCAGGTGTACATTTGTACAGATATGTGTGGATTGAAAGGGGGGTCAGTCAGTGGTAAATGAGAGATGGAGTGCAGGGTGAGTAGGGACAAAGACCAGGCTGGGAGAGGAAGGACATGGGCTGTGGTACCAGCTGTGTCATTCTGTGACTAGTTAAATCACCAAACATCTCTAGGACTCAGTTTATAGTTTTGTGAAATTACAGGTTTAGTTTAGGTGATTTCCAAAAGTCATTTGAGTTTTAAAATTATATTTTTCCATACAGTTGATTCCCTTTTCATTTTGCTGATGTTTTCTTTAGCCATGCAGAAGTTTTTTATTTTGATGAAGTCCCCTTTGTTTATTCTTTCTTTTATGTCCCTTGCTCTAGGGGACATATTGGTGAAAATATTGCTGCATGGAATATCTGAGATTTTCCTGCCTATACTCTTCTCTAGGACTTTTACGGTGTCATGACTTACATTTAAGTCTTTTATCCATCTTGAGTTTATTTTTGTGTATGGTATAAGTTGGTGATTGAGTTTCACTTTTTTGCATGTAGCTGTCCAGATCTCCCAACACCATTTGTTGAAGAGGCTATTTTTACTCCATTTTATACTTCTGCCCCTTTTGTCAAATATTAGTTGACCATAGAGACTTGGGTTTATTTCTGGGCTCTCTGCTCTGTTCCAGTGGTCTATGTGTCTGTTCTTATGCCAGTACCAGACTGGTTTGATTACTGTGGCCTTGTAATATAGTTTGATGTCAGGTATTACGTTCTCTTTTACTTTCTCAAGATTGCTGAAGCTATTTGGGCTCATTTATGGTTCCATATAAATTTCTGAAATGTTTGTTCTACATCTGTAAAATATGTCATTGGTATTTTAATAGGGATTGAGTTGAATCTATAAATTGCTTTGCGTACTATGGACATTTTGATGATGTTAATTCTTTCAATCCATGAACATGGTATATGCTTCCATTTTTTTGTGTCTTCCTTAATTTCTTTCTTCAGTGTTGTGTAGTTTTCTGAGTACAGGTCTTTTACCTTCTTGGTTAGGTTTATTCCTAGGTGACACTTCTCCAAGGAGGACATACAGAGGGCCCAGAGACATATGAAAGGACACTCAGCATCACTAGTCATCAGAGAGATGCAAAGTAAAACCACAATGAGATATCACTTCACATTGATCAGAATGGCCATCATAAACAAATCAACAAATGACAAGTGTGGGCAAAGTTGTGGAGCAAAGGGACCCCTACTCTGCTGGTGGGAATGCAGACTGGTACAGCCACTTTGGAAAACAATATGGAATTTCCTCAGAAAACTAAAAATGGAAATGCCTTTTGACCCAGCAATTAGACTACTGGGATTATACCCTAAGAATCTTGAAACACCAATTCAAAACAACCTATGCACCCCAATGTTCATAACAGCACAATTTACAATAGCCAAGTGTTGGAAACAACCTAAGTGCCTATCAATAAATGAGTGGATCAAAAAACCATGGTATATTTATATGATGGAATACTACACAGCAGAAAGAAAGAAGGATCTCCTACCCTTCTCGACAGCATGAATAGATCTCAAGAGCTTTATGCTAAGTGAAATAAGTCAATGTTGAAAGACAAATACCATATGATCTCACCTATGAGTGGAACCTAATTAACAAAACAAATAAGCAAGCAGAATATAACCAGAGACATTGAAATTAAGAATAAACTGACAGTAATCAGAGGGGAGTTGGGAGGGGATAACTGGGGAAAAAGGGGAAAGATCGTCAAGGAACATGTATAAAGGACACATGAATAAAACCAAAGGGGGGGTAGGATTGAGGGTGGGAGGTGGGCATGGGTGTGGCAGGGGGGAATGGTGGGAGGGAAAATAGAAATATTTCAATCCTTTTCAAAAAACCTGTCTTAAATATCATATGCGGTTTTCAATTATTTGCAATGCCTGATTTCATATCTTCCATCTTTATTGAGATATTCATTTATGTTCATTGACATCAAAGATTATGTAAATTTAAAAACTAAAATTATAAGCTAAAAGGAAATAGTTTAAAGGATATAGACAAGATTGGGTGCACAATTTTATAAGATTCTTTTATTCATTCAACACCTATTGTATTTGTGCAATATATTGTGTCTTTGTCTATGTATATGTAGTGGGAATAGGGAGAAAACATAATGTCAGTATATTTTGAAAATTTAAGAGATGCTACAGATAACTACAAGGTAGAAAGAAGTAAAAAGTCCATATGTCATAGGAAAGAATAAGAGGCTATGGAAGCTCAAAGAAAAAGAGAAAGGTAGTTTCCAACCTGGAGAAGGGAGAGGAATGGTGAGGACAGAAAGGACCTATCAAAGAGCTCTCAGATATGACAAATGTGATTATTTCTCAGAAAACAGTACAGACTAAGCAGATAAGCAATTCATCAGTTTGTGAGAACAGTGGTGTCCTTTAATCTTGCTGGATGTCACTAAAGCAAGACAAACTTTAGTGGGGTCACCAGCTAGGAGTGCAAGAATTTAGCAAGCCTGAGTTAAATCCTAGCTATGTTACTCACTAACTGTATGAACTTGGGCAAAGCTTTCAACCTCCCAGCCTTAGTTCTTGCATTTGTAAAAAGAGGATACTACTAGTACCCACTCTGAAAGGTTGCAGTAGGGAATGTATGAGATGGTGTATTTAAATTCTTAATGATGTGGGCATTATATTAAGTGCTCAATAAATGTTAGCTATCATTTTTTTAAAATCTTCATCTGAGGACATTTTTTCATTGCTTTCTAGAGAGAGAGGAAGGGAAAGAGGAAAGGAGAGAGAGAAACATCAATGCAAGAGAAAAGCATCTATTGGTTGCTTCCCATTCATGCTCATACTGGGGTTCACATGTGCCTGGACTGGGGATCAGACCTTCTGCATCAGGGACCAAACTGGAAACCCAGTCATGTGCCTTGACTGGGAATCAAACCCACAACCCTTAGCTTATGGGATGACGCTCTAACCAACTAAGTCACACTGGTGGCCAGGGCAGCTGTTCTTTTTTTTCTTTGAGTAGATATTAGAACATTGTGAAAAGGAGAATTTTCCACCCACCTCTACCCTTCTTTAGTTCTTACAGCTGGACTAATAATAAAACAACAAAACTGACACAAGACTGGATCAACAGGAGAAAAACCAATATAATACTCGCCCATGGGACAATCACAATATGCTCAGATCATAAAATGAAGCTTAAAGAAATGATCGAACCAGATACCCTTTTTGTGCTATTTAGACAAAAAAACAATTTGGGAGAAATTTACCAAACAAAAAAGTTAATGTTCATTAGAAAGGAAAAGCAAAGCAAAGTTTGGGTATTTGTCAATGAGGAATTAAAACATTTAGTACATTAGAAAAGAGAGACTTCCGGCCAAGATGGAGGCACAGGTAGACACACTGTGCCTCCTTGCACAACCAAAAGAAGGACAACAACAAATTTAAAAACAAAAAACAACCAGAACTGACAGAAAATCAAACTGTATGGAAATCTGACAACCAAAGAGTTAAAGAAGAAACACTTACCCAGACTGGTAGGAGGGGTGGAGATGGGCAGCTGGGTGGAGAGGACTCGTGGCAGGGTGGCGGCTGGTGGACTGGGGTGGGAAAGGCATGGCTGACAGACCGGGCCAGGTGGTTGCTGGCCGACTGGGTGGTCCCACACTCATGTGCGGATAAACCGGGAGGAACAACTGGAAAGCGAGACAGACCACACAACCCAGGGTCCCAGCGTGGGGAAATAAAGCCTCAAAGCCTCTGACTGAAAACACCTGTGGGGGTTGAGGCGGCAACAGGAGAAACTCCCAGCTTCACAGCAGAGCTCGTTGGAGAGACCCACAGGGTCCTAGAACCTACACAAGCCCACCCACCTGGGAGTCAGCACCAGAAGGGCCCAATTTGACTGTAGATAGCGGGGGAAGGGACTGAAAACCAGCAGAGAGAGGAGCAAGCAGCATTATTCCCTCTCGGACCCCTCCCCCACAAACAGCATCACAACGTAGCGGCATGGTTGCCCTGCCCTGGTGAACACTAAGGCTCTGCCCCTTACATATAACAGGCGTGCCCAGACCAAAAAAAACATGGCCCAAATGAAAGAACAGATCAAAGCTCCAGAAAAAATACAACTAAGCAACGAAGAGATATCCAACTTATCAGATACAGAGTTCAAAATACTGGCAATCAGGATGCTCACAGAATTGGTTGAATTTGGTCACAAATTAGATGAACAAATGAAGGCTATGCTAAGTGAAATAAAGGAAACTGTACAGGGAACCAACAGTGACGGGAAGGAAACCGGGACTCAAATCAATGGTGTGGACCAGAAGGAAGAAAGAAACATTCAACCAGAACAGAATGAAGAAACAAGAATTCAAAAAAATGAGCAGAGGCTTAAGAACCTCCAGGACATCTTTAAATGTTCCAACATCTGAATCATAGGGGTGCAGAAGGAGAAGAGGAAGAGAAAGGAATTGAAAACTTATTTGAACAAATAATGAAGGAGAACTTCCCCAATCTGGCAAAGGAAATAGAATTCTAGGGAGTCCAGGAAGCTCAGAGAGTCCCAAAGAAGTTGGACCCAAGGAGGAACACACCAAGGCACATCATAGTTACATTATCCAAGATAAAAGATAAGAGAGAATCTTAAAAGCAGCAAGAGAAAAGGAGACAGTAGCCTACAAAGGAATGCCCATAAGACTGTCAGCTGATTTCTCAAAAGAAATCTTGTGGGCAAGAAGGGGCTGGAAAGAAGTATTCCAAGTCATGAAAGGCAAGGATCTACATCCAAGATTACTCTATCCAGCAAAGCTATCATTTAGAATGGAAGGGCAGATAAAGTGCTTCTCAGATAAGGTCAAGTTCAAGGAGTTCATCATTACCAGGCCCTTATTATATGAAATGTTAAAGGGACTTATAGATACAAAAAAGAAGATAAAAAATAGGAACAGTAAAATGACAACAAACTCAGTTATTAACAACCAAACCAAAAACAAAAACAAAGCAAACAACTAGAACAGGAACAGAATCACAGAAATGGAGATCACATGGAGGGTTCTCATCAGGGGAGTGGGTGGGGAGAGAGGGGGAAAAGGTACAGGGAATAAGAAGCATAAATGGTAGATACAAAATAGACAGGGGGAGGTTAAGAATAGTATAGGAAATGTAGAAGCCAAAGAACTTATATATATGACCCATGGACATGAACTAAAGAGGGGGAATGTGGGTGGGAGGGGGTATGCAGGACAGACAGGAGTAAAATGTGTCAACTGTAATAGTATAATCAATAAAATATATTTAAAATAAAAAAAAGAGAATAACATTAGATCACAAAGATTTTTAACTCTGAGTTGTTTAGCAATAAGGGCTGTCTTCCCAGTGTGGGAGAACACATTTCACATGGAAGATTTATTTCCAGCATTCAAGGAGACCATGGAGGGTCAAGGGCCCTTCTGGTACCAGCTGCTGGCCAAGTAACCTTAATTAGAATTAATCAATATGCCATTGAGGGATTTTGGGGGCAGCCTGTCTGGGGCCACAATACCATCCATCTGTTCTGCACTTTGTGAGGTGCCGTTATGGTGGGACACTGAACTAGATCACAAGACGTCGGTTGGATTTCTAGCTCTGTATTTAGTTAGTTGCTTAACTTTGTGGTTGGGCTCTGTGCTGGGAGACCCTTTTAACAGTCGGATTGCTCACAACTCTGCCCAACCCTTCACGTCCTGCTTGAGTTTATAGGTCTTCCAACAGTGAAAGTTGAGGGCCCTGTCAGTTCTGTTCTGAGCACACATGTCCCATCCTTGTGCATGGCTTTCTAAATTCCCCAGTATACGTGACCATCTTTAAATGTTCTGATTTGCCAAAGAAACCCTCTCCCTGACTTTTCCTCCCTGCCTCTAGGCAGCCTCTTGAATGTCTCAACCGTTGTCCTGCCTGGGTGGCTGCAGGTTTTTCTGATCACCTTACACGACTTTCTGTAATGCCCACCATCCGTTTCTACTTCTCCCTGAACAGCACTGCTCAGAAAATGCCTGAGGACCATTGTAAGCATCAAATACGAGAATGTGTTAAGACTTTTACAAAAGACAATGCAAAGGAAAACTTATTTTAGAAAACATGTTACTTGACTTGTGAGCCACATCACATTTGTATCAGAGGACTTCATTTACTAATTTTATTGAGGTAACATTGGTTAATAACATTACATAAATTTCAGGCATACATTATAATTTAATATCTGTACACACTATGTGTGCTCACCACCAATAGTCTGCTTTCCATCTGCCACCATGTATTTGACCCTCTGCCCATTTTGCCCTCCCCAACCTTCTGTCTTCTCTGGTAACCATCATTCTTTTGCCTGTGTCTATGAGTTTGTTTTTGTTTTGCTTTGCTTATTCATTGGTTATTTATAATCCACCTGTGAATGAAATCATAGTTTTTATCCTTTTCTGTTTGACTTATTTCATTTCGCAGAATATCCTCAAGATCCATCCATGTTGTCACAAATGACAACATTCTCTTTTTTTTTTGGATGAGTAGCATCCCATTGTACGTAATACATCATCACATCTTCTTTACCCAATCATCTGTCAGTGGACTGCAGGATTGTTCCATCTGTTGGCTAGTATAAATAATGCTGCAACCAGCACCAGGTGCATGTATCTTTTCAAGTTAGTGTTTTCATGTTCTTTGAAATGAGTCTGTGCAGATCCTCTGCCCATTTTTAATTGTGTTGTTGTTGTAGACTTTGTAAATTGGTAAATTTTGGATATTAACCCCTTACCAGAAATATTGTTTGGAAGTGTCTTCTGACATTTGTCTTTTGTTTTGTTGGTAGTTTTCTTTGCTGTGCAGCTTTCCAGTTTGATGCAGTCCCAGGATTTTCCTCTTGCCCTTGGAGTCAAATTCATAAACCATCACTAGGACAGGGTTTTGTAAATGGTGGGCAAAAAAGTTTAACTTCATATAATATTATTTTTCTTTATCTCGTTTCTGATTACAAAAATCTTTCATCACTCTAGGCATAGAAAACACTTTCCTTTTTCCCTTCTAGGGTCTTTGGCTGGTCTAATAAAAGATGTAAGACAAATTAACAGGTGAAAAATAAATTTGTTTGTATATATTGTACAGAGACCCTATAAAACATAACTCAAAACAGTAAACATAGAAGTTTTGTTGCCTTTTAGGCCATGAGATGGCACACCTGTGAAGAACCGACAGGGCAGAGGGTTGGGCCTGGGGAGTCCATGGGGAGGAATGAATGGGTTATGCGCACTGTCCTAGCAGCCCTGACCTCCGTGTCTCTGGTGGTAAGGGCGCCTTATTCCACACGGGGGCTTTATTGCCCACCTTCAGGGGGGAGGGAGGGAGGTCTCCTGGCACTGCTGCTTCTCAAGTGCCTTTAAATAAAAATAAATGCCAATGTGGTATGTTTTGGGGTGACACATTCTGAACCCCGACACCACCTACAGATGCATAGTTCTCTAGCATCAGTAAGAGAAAAATACTAGTTTTATTTCAATAATTTTATTGAAACTTTTCACATCACACCATTTATTGGAAACATTTAAAACACCAGTGAGACAAAAACAACTTTAAAAAAAACCCAAAACACACATACGGACAAAACACCTCTTCTGGCTGAGGTAATATTAACATGAGTCATTGTCGAATCACAAATCTTTGTTACTCTGCCATACAACGTGGTACCATATCAGTGACACTCAATGACTCAAAAGAAAAACATTACATTATATTAGAGAAAGCGAAATGTACAGCTATTTGAAAGAGAAGAGAAAGCAGAAATGCGAAAGAATCATTCAAATTCTAGTGCAATGTGAATTGTTACCACGGGGATTTCTATTTGCTCGTGTATTGTTGAAAATAATGAATTCGAACCTCCTGGCCTTTCAAGAGCTAGCTGAGTGGTCTTTTTTATGTTAAAACATGGGAGTCAGCAAACCAAGCTCAAACACCGCCCCCCCCCCCGGCAAACTCAGCTGAAAAAAACCAGGGTAAAAGCAGCATATGATGTTTTACTTTGTGAGATTTATGAATACACAAACGATGAAGCATCTGTGCCCAACCTGTAAATATTTTGTAGTTACAATAAAGGCCATGCTGAAGAAACAGCTGTGAGTCGTCAGGCACATGAGTAAGACTTCTAATCTCTCCAGTTTTGTTTCTGAAACCACTAGCTATGGTAGCGAATCCCCCAACCTGAAGTCACTTTAGCCATTTTGAAATTGGCCACTTTTTACTATTTCATATTTGTAACATCTAGTGCTGGAAGTTTAGAGGCTTGACTGAAGTGATAAATTTAGGAATTATTTTTCATGGGCCCCAAGTGTCTCCAAGTAAAGGGATTTACAAATAAGAGTTAGCAAATCAATTCACAAATTCACTTAACAAAGTAAGTTAACATTTACTGTGTGTTTCAGTTCTTAATTCAATCGGTTTCTGACTATCTATAATTAAGAAATTGTACAACATAAGGCAAGCATATCGCACTTCAGCTCCATGGCCAAAATTGGATTATGTAAAAGGACCAGTGAGCCTGCGCATTTAAATGGAATCTTATTCATAATACATATTAATCATACTGAATTAAAAATATTATTCTGAGTTATTATCACCTTAAGAAATGTGCTTAATTTGGTTTTGGCACCTATGTGCTGAAGAAATAAAGCAATTTTTAAATGAGAAAGAGCATGTCAACATCTACTTCACTTATTCCTCTCCAAGTTCAGTTAAACATATTTGAGCAGCATTTACGTGCTTGAAGGTTAAAGATGTTTATATTTCAACTACTTTGGAATGGCAGTAAAAAATTGAGTATTTTACTTTCAACATTTCAATTTTAGTTTTAATGTTCATTTGTATTCCTTGTCCAGAGACAGAAAATAAGACCAGCCTTGCTCGTGCGGGGTTCAGGCAATCGGTCTCGGTGAGACGCTCACATAACCGAACCCCGAACCTTCACGCGCATTCCACGGAACCATCTCGACACACCTAATTTTTAGCTGGGTGAAAGATTCCATACATTTTTTACTTGATTCCATTCAGATTCTGTCCCAGCAATTTCCCGTAACCTGCAATTTTTAGAAGTTTACTTTTGTCTGAAACCACCTCCCTAATTATAATAAAAATGGAAGTTTTTAAGGAAGTTTGAGATAGAAGTGTCAAAAAATTTACTTAGCAGTTCAAAAGCAGCGCATACAGTTTGAATGCCACAGGCTGGACTCTGAAGGAGCACCCACAAATACAACAAGTGATCGATGGCGTTTCACTTTATTTTTCCCCTCTTGGTGAAAGTTAAAAATGGAAAACAAGTGTTTTAGTAATTTAAAAAAACACAGAACACAAGACAGTAGAAAGACAGGCTACCTAAATACTGTTTCACACTTTTTGGATATCATTTTTGGTTCCAATACTATTAATCACAAAAAGTAACCATTTTGCTGATATTTAACAAGTAAAATAAAATCTGTTTGTATGTGTTCTAGGTTGGAAAACATCAGTGCAAAGTCAATGCCCTTTAGCAATGAACTGTGACCACGCACATGAGGAAATGATACTTTAAAATGTTTGATGATGAATCAGTCAAATGCCTATCATTTTACTATACAGAGAGCTTCACCCACTTCGGAACATATAGAATTTTTTATTAAATGGATTAACAATTTTTTTGCTTATTATTTGTTGAAATTTACTTCTTTTCCTCATCCATAAAAAGGACAAACTTCCTTTAAAGTTTATATTTTTCCTCAGTATTCATACACGCAAGTTTAAGCACAAGGCATGAGGATAAACGTGCTTTTCCCTTTCTGTAATATGTCATTTGATGTATGAAATTATAAACAAAAACTGAGATATTACTTTATGATGACTACACAGAAGGCCAGAGGCACAAATTCCCAGAATAATTGTGTCTCCACTAAGACAAGTCATTCAGAAATGAAAGGCAAGTGATGTTCCTTTTATTGCACAATTTTAAAATTTAGAAACAGCAATAGTTGTTATGATTGTTTTATTTTCTATCTCTGTTAAGAGTGGCTCTAAAAAACAGCCTGATGATTCACATAATTAGGTGAGCAAATCAAGCTTTATAAACATATGACGAATGTTAAGTTTCTGGCATTTAAACGCTGCGTTTGGACACGCACAAGTACACTGTTTGCCTTTACTCTCTGGGTACCTTGGCTTGTTGTGTTTTATTCTGATATTCAAGCAGAAAGTGTGTGACTTAATTTTATGCAATAAGCTGACTTAAGAGTAAAAAATTTGTTGAAGGAAATTCCAAGTTTTTATGTGTCCATAAAGGGCTTTATATCATAAATATGCAGCCATTAAAAAGTTATGAAGGGACAATACAATTTAAAACTTCAACTCCTGATTACAGATTACCAAATCTAATCTTTCTCGTCATCATCACAGGTGACATAATTTATTTGCTTAAAGATAAACTGTGACCTCTCCACACCATACACTGTATTAAGGATGACATACCAATATCAGTCAAGGTGAAATAAACATGTAATAAATGCTAAAGTCAGATGGAATAATTAAGCACTGTGAATTTTTTGTTTGCTGACTTTTTGCTTCTGCCCAAGATTATTTTTAGTTCAGTATGCATGCTACACTAGCTAGAATTTAATTCATGAGTATTATTTTTACTGAGTTTTCAAATTTGGGATACTTCTGATCCAAAGTTGATACCTACACCTTAAAAAAACAGTTGTCGTAATCAGCATGGGCTGCTTCTATCAGTTTCACGCTCTAATCCATTTCCCCCAAGTGTTCACTTTTATCCCTCACGATTTCTTAACAGAGTGTCCAGATTATGTCTTCTAGACCAATCGGGAACTTAAATCTCAAACACTATTCTGAAGAAGTGTAGAGTAAATAATTTTGGTGATCTGTAAAACAGCTGCATGCAGTGTGTACTGTACTATAACAGCACCAAACCCTTTATAAAAGCCAAGCACTCCTTCCTCCTGCTTTATGGTATTGACACAGTCTCTCATGCCCTCATACTGTGTATTAATTGGAAGTACTTCATAGCCAAGGTCTGTATTGTCGATTATTGTGCGTGTTCCTTGAATGTGAAGGCGGTGCAAAACTGTTTCCAAGGGGTAAAGTAGAACATCAGAGCAAAGACTGGCAGCAAAGTTAGCAATAAGTTCTGGAAAATAAGCATCCAACATACTCTGCACCGGGCTAGTGCTCTCAGCTGGGTGGCTATTGTAAGTCTTTCTCTTTAGAATTAGCAGGACAAACTTCTGAATGATTGAGCTGATGATGTAATGAAGAACCCCATGCAGCACGGTAGGGAAGATCAAGGAGAGAAGAGGGAGCAGTCGTTTGCTATGAGGCACTCCCATGCCTATCACTCTTCCGATGCCTTCTTTAACACATTCCAAAATTCCAGCATTATCTCGAATTATCTCACTCTAAAATAAAAACGATGAAATGAGTAAAAGTTAACATTTGCTTATTTTGCCACAAAAAAGAGCTCTTTTCAGATCCCTTTAAAAAATATTTTATTTATTTATGTTTTTTAGAGAGAGGGAAAGAGGGAAGAGGGAGAGAAACATCAATATGTGGTTGCCCCTCACGCGCCCCCTACTGGGGACCTGGCCTGCAACCCAGGCATGTGTCCTGACCAGGAATCGAACCGGCGACCCTTTCGTTTGCAGGCCAGTGCTCAATCCACTGAGCCACACCAGCCATGGCTAGATCTCTCTTAAATTCTAATTTACTGACTAAAGAGGGAAAACAACAAGAGAGTTTGCAGACTTCAAATGTTATCTGGGTGTCAGACAGCTAGTGGCGGAGGGAAGTTGGTGGTGAAGGGATGAGGAAAAAGGACTCATGGACATGGACAACAGTGAGGTGACTGCTGGGGGAGGAGGGTAAAAGCGGACTAAGTGGCAATGGAAAAAATATAATAAACATTATATAAGAAGAAAAGAAAGAAGGTGAAGGGATCAGTCAAAGAACATATATGAAGGACCCATGGACATGGACAATGGTGAGGGGACTGACTATGGAAATGGGAGGGGTGGGCTGGGCAGAGGGCAAAGGGGGAAAAAGTGGGACAACTGTAACAGTATTAAAACATTAAAATAAAATAAAATAATAAAATAAAATAAAATAAAAATTTCTATGGAAAAGCAAAAAAAAAAAAAAAGAAATTTCATAAAACAGCAGTGAAGCTGGGAGCTATTTTTATTGGAAAAGGGGAATAGGGAAGGAGATGTGGGGGGACATGTCTGGTTTCCCCAGCCTCAAGACGCTCCTTAGAACTAAATTTTGAAGAGCGATAACTACGTGACACCTGAAGAGGTAGTATAGTGCTTGGAGTTCTTACAATTGGATCTATACCCTGCCCCATTACTTACTGTTTATGTGACCACTGGCAAGTTATTTAACTTCTCCTAAGAGTCGGTATACTATTCTATGAACATGGAATTACTACCACCAAGCTTTCATGCACAGAGTTGCTGGGAATACTAAATGAAAGGAGGCCTGAAGCCAGAAGGCACTTAAGAAATGTTAGTTTTCATCATCTACAATGTCTCTGCCCTTTTATAATTTTGGGGACATGCATAACAAAGTCTGTGATACAGACTAGAGTCATGGGCAGTCAGAAAGGGAACAGCTAAGAGGTCAATTTGGCTAGAGCAATGACTGAAGAAGTGCATGAAGTTAAAAAGGCAGGCAGGGGCCATACCATTCCACTAAGCAGACTCTGGCTCTTAGTCAGATGGAAGACGGACAGGAAGTAATTTATGTTAACGCTGGTTGCTGTGCAGAGGAGAACAAGGGCAGAAGCCGGCACACCAGTTAAAAAGTTACCGCATAATCTAGAAGAGAGATGATGGTAGACTAGACCACCAGGTATTAATGGAGGGAAAACGCTTCAATTATGCTTTTATCCTAAAATTACAGCCAATAAGCATTGCTGGTGGATTTGATGTGGGGTATGAAAGAGAGGAGTCAAAAATAGCCTCAAAGCTGTCGGCCAGAGGAAGTGGACCAGCAATGCATTTGACTGAGTTAGCAAGAGTGGGTGGGGCAGCACAGATCAAGAGTTCAGAAATGTTAAGTCTGTGGTGTAAGCGTGGAGTTCACAATCTAGACTATGAGAAAAAACTCCAAACTGGACATATAAATGTGAGTTTCCAGTAAACAGAATGTATTTAAAGCCACGAATTAAACTGACCTCTCCTAACCTGCTCCGTTTCCCTGTCTCTGATCCTTTCCCACTTCAGCCTATTTTTAATAGAGCAGCCAAAGAGATCCTAATAAGGACATGCTAGAGCATATCACTCTTTGGTTCTAATCCACCAAAGACTTTACATTTCCCTCAAAATGGAGGCTAAATTATTGCAATGACCTATAAAGTCCTATGTAATTTCTCACCCTCTTAACTCTCAGAACCCATCTAACGAGTTTCAACTATATTGGCCTTCTTTATGCTCCTTGAGCACGTGAGATACATCCTAACCTCCAGGCCTTCGTACTTGCTTTCCCTTTGCTTAGAATGTTCTTCTCCCAAATATCTGTGTATTGTAAAAGAGAAAGATACGCAAGAGGAGAAATCTAAGAAGGAAAAAAAAAGGTTTCTAGAAAATCAGACAAAAGAAATCAAAATGAAGCAATTAGCAGGTAGAACCTGGAGCAGGAAAATGAGGAAGTGGATATTGGGTTAAAAAAACAAACACAATGAGCTGGGTGCTTTACATAAATTACTCTAAACAGAAATGTGATTCTGATGTAGGTCTGTCTAAAGCTAAAACTTGTTTCCCTCCAACATATCATGCTACTTAACTGTTTTTCCTTAAATAACCACCTTCCTGCTATTTCCCCATTATCTGTATGAGGCTATCTCATAGAGTAGTAACTATAAGCTGCAGCCCCATACAAAGGTTTTAGCATTTATTTAACACAATGCCAAATGTAAGGGGAGAGAAAAGTGTATTTGGGTAGCACGATATTAACAGGAATCAATTCTAAAAAGTAAGTAAGTAAATAAATAATGGGGCCAAAAACCACTTAAGTGGAAAAGAGTAATTAGAAGAGGAAAGGCTGATGAGTGAGGGTTCTGCATTGAGAAGGAACTCATACATATTGAGGACAAACACGTGCTATGAGAGACAGGTGAGACACAATTGGGTTTTGTGTATAGGTGAGGTTAAACTACACCTTATAGTTGTTTTTCTTGTTGTTTTACACATTTAAAAATTTTTTTTATTGTTCAGTTACAGGTGTCCCCCTTTTCCCTGTTACTCTCCCCTGCCCTGCTCACCCTCCTTCCCTTACAGGTTTATGTGTAGGAACCATATGGTGAGAAAGTCTTTTAATCTGGTGTCCTTGAAGTGCCACCATGTGGTTAGAAATAGTAAAACAATTTAAAACACTAGCAGGAAATTCCTTTAGCATTGTAGCACTTAACATTCCATAGCATCAAATGTTCTTTAAAAGGCACATTTAAAAAGAATGCAGATTACCTGCTCACGGTTGGGGTGATTGTCTATCATGCTCTATGCTTAGGTAATCTGCTGTCTTATGATAAGACATAACCATTCTGAGTTGTGCTTAAAGGTCTTCAAAAGTGAAAAAGAAACCTATGAACTCTTTGTATTCAGAGCAAGTCATAAGCTGGGTTCTGAGACATCTGAATGAAGAGTACAGCTGTCCATGCAGAGACTGAAAAATTAAAACTAAAAGTGTGAAGTAAGTTTGTGAAGGAAACGTACTCATCAGCAATGTGCTAGTATATAACCTTTGACATGTGTGCATCTGCAAAATAAAATTTTAAAAGGGTATTGTCTTAAATTTTTCTCTTTACAATCAGACATAAATATTTAATATTCCAAAAAATACTCCTACATAAAAATGACTACAAAAAATAGCTCACCTGTACTGTTTCGATTAGACTTGCTGAGTAAAAAGGCATTGCCACCATGTAAGTTAGGCTGTAGAAATTAAAACAAATGTATCAGTATACTGGAATAAGATGCTTACACTAAATTTTTAAATATATATTTTAATGTATCAACATAATTTATATTGAAGCCTGAATGACATTTTTAAGGTTTTCAACTATTAATACCTATAGCCTAAAGATACTTGAGAGACCCATAACATAGAATTTTTATTCAACAATTAGAGATGAAAAATTAAGTATTAATAAGAATGTAGGGACAGGCTGCAAAGAAAATAAATTTTATTTTAAACCAGTATAAGTGGTAGGCTAGTTTATGATTCACTGTTTGGACATCTACCTGCACATAGCTAATGTAGCCTGTAACACTGAAAATTTAGGATGAGGGAACCATTCCACTGCTGGTCTTTTTGGTGATATCTGAACAAGTACACTGTTCTGCTATTACCCTACATTATTATCATCCATTTCCAGAGTTCCCACCCAGAAAAGCTAAGTCAGTCTTCTACGGTAAGTGAAGTCCCCTTTTATTATTAAAAAATGATATTGCACAGCTTTGCAAAGTTGTCTCCTGCCACTAATATTTAGACAGAGTAATATTACAACTTTGCAAACCTGCAAAATATAGTTATTTTGAAATAATATCAAGGTGGGACTTACCTAACCCTATGGGGCCAGGTCCTGGCAAGTAGTGGTTTTCAAGGTGAATGGAACATCACTAAGTAATAATGTGCTGGAACGCCCCCACAGAGGGAGCCAGCAAGCTCGGGGGGGTTTCCAATTCACAATCTTCAAAAAAAATTAAAAAGTGAAGAGTAAAATTCTAATCTACAAAAATGGTCAGTGTTGTAAAATCATTAAGTGCCTTCAGGACTACATTTTAATGACACTAAAATTTTGAGTTTGCTCATCACCACACAAGTAAGTTTGTATCTCTGATTAATAATAAAATAATAATACTTTTCCTGGTAATTTGGGTTAAAACGCTGAAGACCTTTGCTGACTTCCTAAGAAAAATTAGGTTCTGATTTCAGCCTTTCAAATTGGAAAGATTTATTTTACAGATAACATATATTTCAGGATTTTATTCCTAAATCCTATGTTACTTGCCTTTTGAGGTTCTAGTCCCACAAATATTTCACTGCTCTAACTTCTTTCAGTGTAGTTATTTAATAAGATTTTTTCCAACCTCTAACACTATAAAAATTAATGGCAATGTTCAATGTAAGTGTCACTTTTGATACTTACGATTTCAGTAAAAGATGTTCTCCTATTTGTTTAGGATTCCATTTATGTGAAACCTCCCTAAAAAATAAACATAAATTTAAGTACAACAAAATCTATGTTATTTAAAACATCTTGAATTAGCTCAACTTTCAAAAAGGCAATCGAGTTTCAATTTAAAAGAAAATCTGTAGAAGTGTATCCTAATATATTCTAATGGTGAGTATTTTCCTTTCCGGGACACACTTCAAGCAATTGTGGTGGTGTGAAGAGAAAAACAAAACGTACAGGGAATCCTTGTGTGTGTTGGCAGGAAGAAGAGGAAGTGGTAACTGATTACAGAAAAGAACACGAGAAGTTAGACGAGATGTAAAAGTGACAGGTTGAGGAAAAAATGGATGAGAAAAAAAGTGGAAACAAGGAATAGGATAAGGGGGGAGCTTTAAATAAAAAGTAAGTAAGAATGGGCATCACGAACAGAACAAAACGAAGTGACTGTAACACAGCACGGTGTTAGCGGCAACACAGGGTTCTCAGCCCTGGTCTCCGACTGGAAGTCCGCACTCTGCCTGCACTGCCTCCTCTCCTCTCATCTGATACAACAAGGAACCCTGTGACAGAAGCAGAGCAGGTCCTGTCACACTTGTTTTACTTATGAGAAAAATGACGGTCAAAAGGATCACAGAAACATGTTCAAAGCAGACAGGCAGAACACCAGGTCTGGAACCAAGATCCAGGACTGTGTGCTTCTTGCTACTGAGGTTACTACCTTTGGAAACCAGGAAAGAGAAGAAAAGGAAGAGAGGCAAGCTGAAAGAAGAAAAAAGGGAAGAGATATCAGGAGAAAATTCCAGAAAAGAGAAAAGAATATGGACAGACAAAAGGGAAAGGAAATGAAGAGGAGAGGGAGTGGAAGCAGAGCGGGGAGGGAGCAAGGGAGAGGGCGAACAAGAGAGAAAGGGGAGTGTAACACCAGGGGGACACCAGCTGCTACCAGCTCCCCTGATGGAACTGGCACCCACTGCATAACAACCACAGCAGGAACCTGAGAAAAACATATTCTATCTCAACTAAGTGAATATAATCAGCATAAAGAGATAAAGGAATAGATATATTTTATATTAAAAAAGCAAAGAAAATCAGTCACTAATAACGTAAGTGCTGTAAAAACAAACCCAGTACCATTATACCACTATAGAATGCGAACTTTCCTACATTTCCTGAGCCTGAGTGGTCTGCAGGGAAATTTTTAGAAAATAGAACAGCTTCTGATTTACAAGATCCTAGAGAGCCTTCTGGGTCGTGTTCTGATTAACAGTAGAATACGACAGGCCTGCACAACCACAGAAAAATATAGCTGGAATGACAGTCAATGATTAAGTTGAAAAATGTAAAAAAAAAAAAAAAATTAGGCCTCTCACCTTACTGACAGTGACTTTATGATTATAAAACAAAATATGCTACGTGGTTTGCCAGTCACCTGGGCACGGCTCTTAGTCTTTTCTTGGCTGCAGAAAGTATTACACAGGTCATTATGACATTGGTTTTAATTGTGAAGCTGTCATTAACATTAGGAACAGATGGTCTGTGACCTGTGTTTCTGAAAGGACTGGGTCGCCTCCACTTTGAGTACAAAACGAATTAATTGCCAATTCTAAATATCACTGAGATTATTAAAATAAAAGAGAGAAATATAGAATTTAGAATCAAGTATTTTTAAAAATTAGGATTTTCACCCTGGCTGGTGTAGCTCAGTGGATTAAGTGCAGGCCTGCAAACCAAAGGGTCGCTGGTTCGATGCCCAATCAGGGCACGTGCCTGGATGGCAGGCCAAGCCCAGTTTGGGGCACGTGAGTGGTAACCACACATTGATGTTTCTCTCCCTTTCTTTCTCCTTTCCTTCCCCTCTCTCTAAAAATAAATAAATAAAATCTTTTTTAAAAATTAAGATTTTCTTCCTTGTATCTGTTCTCTATTCCTTCATAAAATGGGTAAAACTCATTGTCACAGGTCTAGCAAATTGAAATTATCACATTTAAGTGCTTCAGGAAAGAGGACAGTGTAGAAATCTACTTCTGATCAAACCTTTTCATATTGCATTATTAGATACCAAGACATATGTAAATACATTTAATTCACTATTTTCACAAGCAAAACCTGACCTTCACACAAGCAACAAACTCGAGAAGTGACTTGCTTTTTCTCAAAATAGTTTTCCATTTGACAGACTTATATACTTAATGCATAATCAATACAAAAAAGCAACAAGATTTTTAAATAACTCTATATTTAAAGTCTTTGCCTTCCATTGCCTCTGATTTCACATGCTTAAAGAGCTTCCCTCTTAAAAACATCTCCCCTCAACCCAACCTCAACCTCTCACCGCCTGGCTACCTCATCTCTTGTCACAGCCAACTTTCTAACGCCGCTATTTCCACGTCCCACCTTCCCACTCACCTCTAAACCCACTCCAAATTGGTGTCTACCCTATTATTCTGACAGGAACAGCTCCTGCCAAGGTTCCCGTGACCTCTATGTCACCAAATCCCATGCACCTTTTTCAGTCGGTCCTTCACTTGTCCTTCAGCAGCCACCAGCATTCATCTTCCTTTGTCCTCTCAGTGCGCTCTCTGACCCCGTGCTCTACTATCCCACACTCTTCGGTCCTCTGCTGCAGACTCCATGCAGGAGCATACTTCGTAAGCCAGCCACCGTTCTGGAGTTCCTAGAGGCTCAAGCCCTCTTTTTTTCTTACTTTATATGTGATACTC
This sequence comes from Macrotus californicus, assembly GCA_007922815.1. Classification (NCBI taxonomy): domain Eukaryota; kingdom Metazoa; phylum Chordata; class Mammalia; order Chiroptera; family Phyllostomidae; genus Macrotus; species Macrotus californicus. The sequence goes on along the minus strand of VMDR010008788.1, from coordinate 4,696 downwards.
CTTCCCTGGGCAATCTAATCCACCTATTATCTTCTACTATCTTCAGTTTAGACTCCTCTCTATGTCAACCTTATATATATCATCTGGCTACCGAAAACTCCACCTAAATAGAGCAAAGCATCTGAAAATGACATTGTCCAAAATTAAACGTAGGGTCTTTCTTTCCTACTCTTAGACTCTGTTAGTGCTAGGATTTTGCTTACATTAGTTCAGTCATCACTTCAAAAGGAGACTGCAGCCAAAACATAGAGAGAAAGTTGAGAGTTGGAAGTGCAGCAATGGAAGAATTAGAAAAGATCATCAGAGCAAAGATGCGTCTTTAGAAGCCAAGGCTAGGATCATTGACACCCTTGTATTCCTAATTGCTACACATGGACGTGAAAGTTGGACAGGGAAGGAGTCTGATAAGAAAAAAAATTAAATTGTTTGAAATACGTAATTGAAGGAGACCTCTACTGAGACCTAGAATAAATTAAGCCTGAAATATTACTGGAGGCAAAAATGGCAAAACAGAAGTTGTTCTATTTCAGACACATCCTAAGAAGGTGGGGTTCTTTGGAAAAGACAATACTGCTGGGAAAAATAAAAGGCAGCAGGAAGACAGGAAGAGCAAATATGAGATGGACTGACTCCATAACAGAACCCACAAGCATGTTTATAGAAGCTGGGCAGGGCAGATGAGGACTGAACATTGTGGACATCACTCATTCATAAGCCTGCCAGGTGTAGGAGATGACTCAAGGGCACACATGTAACACACACACTTTTTAGGAATTGAACTGAAGTTATTGAAGAAAAATTTCACTGTGTTTTTAAAAAAAGGTATTTAAAGTCAGTGAATGCAGAGGTGTCATTAGGAAAAGACAATATGAGAAGAAACCGTGAGATGTTTATGCTGGTCAACTACCAATGTGAGCTGAGTCTAAATAATGTGGAGTTCAACCAAATAGTTTCTGTGAGACAATTACACAGATGGCCTTGGTTATAGGTGCTCCTGATGTCAATAATAGGAGAAAGGCCATATGCAAGACAGTAAAGGGCACTTCAGGGTAGAACACCACCTAGTCTAACTCAGTCCACCTGGGGAAGGTTTGGGGAAGGACTTGGGAAGGGTCTGGGCAGTAGACAGAGATCACAGATGTTGATCCTGTGCTTGGTCCACTTTGTGTCATTTAGTCTACACTGTCCTCTTAGGGAAATTCCTCCATCCCAATGTTTCAGCTGCTACTTTTATGCCACTACATTCATTGCTATGCCTCCAGCTTCATATTTTAAGACTCTGACCCATGGTTCCAACCACTTAAGATATGTTTCTCCTAGATATCTTACAGGAATCTCAAACATCATCTATGGAAGGTTCAATTCCTCATCTCCTTTCCATTCCAACTTATTCTTCATGAATTCTTCAACTTGATTCCAATCTATAAATCTCAGTCACTGCTGACAATTCACTCTTCCATATGCCCATTCCCAATCTATCACCAATTATCAACTGTACAGGGTCCAGCAGAAGTAACACCTGCTTGAGTGTGGTTGGTAGGATAATAATGTGGGTGTAATCATTTATAGTTTTAATTTGAACATTTCACCTAAAATGTCATACAGTGTGCTTGAGTGTGATATAGTTATGTTACAGAATTACATGCTTATGATTTTATAATAAAAGATTTTGTAATAAAAAAAGGGTGTTATTTGTGGCAGACCCCTGTACTTCAGAAACGTCTCTCCAGCACATCCCGTTCTGTTCTGTTCCACGGTGCAGACCCTTCTCACTCTGGCCCAGCTTCCTGTAACAGCTCTGCACAAGTCTCCGTCTACCAGTCAGTCCTTTCTCTGTTTACACTGCCGCTTGAGCATATCCTCAGTCAAATCACCCATATTAAACAAAACAAAACAAAAAATCCCTTCAAGTTACAATTCCAGACAGTAAACCCTACGTCCCTTACAAAGGCACTGGCATATTCAGCCTAGCACCTCGGTCTCTTTTCCCGTTATTCCGCTCCACTGATGCCCGCTATTTTCCAGCGTAAGACACATCACCCAGACCTTCCGACCTCCAATGAGCACGCTGTCCCTTCTACTCAAATCCTCTCCTCTGCCAACTCAGTTCCTACACATAATTCAAGGTCTAGCTCAGATTTCCATTCTTTTTTGGTATCTCTGACAATAACTCTAGAAGTGTTCCCTGGCCTCCAAAAGTGGGTTGTTTAATTATAGCACTAATCACAATGTACCATAATTTGTTGACATGTGTCTCCTTCACCAAACTGGTTACTTAAAGAGGAAATTGCTCACACAGCCATATCTGTTCCTTAGTTGATCGTTGCTGACACAGCAGTAGGAGCCGGAAGACACACCTCAACAGATACTATACCAGGAAGCATTTTCTTTATTATTATTCAATAAGATATAAGGAATAAAATTTATTTTCTGTTTCTTCTCTTAGCTGCTTCAGGCAAGTCAAGTTTTCAAAGTATTTTTAGAAACTAACATATTTTGTCATATTTTTTCTTGAGAAAACACCCAAAAGGTACCTTGGTAAAGGTGTGAATTCACTGATTATTCCCTCTGCTCCAAGTGTGATTCCCTGGACAATAAATGTACTTCCCATTCCTTTCCAAAGGGCCCTTGGTCCCTAAAATGAACAAAATTTACTATTATTTCTGTTAATGCCTAAAGAAGAAACACAAAAAGGGTCTTAACAAAACTTGATACTGAATGTTTACTAATATTTTCAATGGGACATTATTGAAAAGGACATATCAGTACAAAACTTCAACTAAATTAATTTCTAACATTATTTTAATATTTGTCAGGCCAAGACAAACATTTCAATTAGTTAAATATCTCTAACACTGATTAAATATCCCTAATACTTAATTTTGGCAAAGGTGTAAATTCACTGACTATTCAGTGACATCAAAAAGATGTCACTATCATGTTACATTAATTTTAATACAAGAGTTAAGACATTTTTATTAACTAAATTATAAAAAATTATTGTTGCTTTAATTATTATTAAGGCCAAATAGAACTTATAAATAACTTTAACAAAATCTATAGACTAATTCTTACCTGAGTTTTGTTGAAGCTGTACATAATATTGATGACTGTAAATGGAGTGAGATGGTAATGCCGGGCATGATAGTTAACCTGTAAAAGAGATATTTCATGATTGTTTTGTTATTGTTTTGATAAGAAATAACAAGGACATAAAAGATACACAGTGGAGTCACAGCATAAACAAAAGTTCAACTTGAAAGTCAGCATAGATTACACATAAGCAAAATTACTCTTGAAAGTGCTTTAAATAACTTAGTAAAAGTAAAGTACATACGGTTATATAAATACAACTTTGAACACCAACACACAATATACACAGTAATATAGAATATATAGTAAAGGCCTTGTTGTTTGACATTTATGTTTCCTTTAACACTCAAATTACATTCAATGTGACAAAACACTCATGCTTTATAACACACAGGAGATATGTGAATCCCAATAAGCTAGTAGTTTTCCAACTATAAGCTATAAACAATTAGTAAATCATAAAATCAGTAAAGGGAATCAGACCAATAGTTATTAAGTGAAACAACTTTTAAAAGTATCAGGATTCATCACATATTCTAAAGTTATTTCCTAAAACATTTTTTAAAGTTACACACATACATGTATCCGCTGGATCACAATGCCATAATGTCACAATTTAGAAAAATCTGTCTAAAATTCACTGTTTTGGGGCATATACAACTATTCATGCTTTTTAAATGGCTATTTCTCTATATAAACTTATTTTTAAGTGCTAAGCGTGAACCTCTTAATTTGTAATTATTTATATCTTTTCTAACTCAGTTTTCAAAGCAGGTAAGTTATAGGAGCTTTGCCACAGTGTGGTAAACTGACACGAGAGTCTTTAAGGGAACTGACAAATTCACAATTACTCTCTTGACACTAAGGCATGACTTGCCTTTCTCCTTGAGTTGACATCTTCAATGACAGCAACAATCGGAAAACCACAACCCGTGGGCATGAATCAAAGCAGCGGTGCAAACTGTATGTTTGTGCTAATTGTGTTCTTCGTGCCATTTCCTTACGAGGAGGAAAAAGCCACCTTCACTAAACAATGTCCTTGCTGAGGCAAGTAAGATATATTAGATTTATAAAATCTTAACCCTTGGGTATTTATCGTTTTTCTAATTGATATTGTGCACATTGCACAATGAGTGACACATGGCTGTTGAGCGGAGAAGCACTGTCTAACGAAGCTGCAGGCTGAACTGCCCCCTTTCTCCTGGACACGACTTTCTCTAGAAAAACTAATAGAACTGAAGTTATTCACACTTAGGACAAACATGTTTTTTAAAATGAACAAAGTGAACTCATTGATGTAAAAAAATCCAAAATAATATTTGTTGCCAATGATATATTTGAGTATACAAGCAAAAATTAGAATTCGGTAACACCTGTATCTGCCACCAAGAGCTCACCAACACTGAAATACTCTGGTATTTCACCAACACTCTAGTGAGACTGGAGTGATTTTAATGATGGTGTTTTTTTTTTAATTCTGTCTAATCAAACGATTATATAACTTTCAGAAGACCTATATAACTCAGTAAACCAACATTTTTCAATTAACCAATTCATGATGTAACAGAATCATGCCTGGGTAAAAAATCCATTCAACATGCAG